>VMDO01014108.1:0-55755 GCA_007922755.1 Pedetes capensis | reverse complement strand
CACGGCACTTCCCTCTCTGTTTGCAAGCCTCAGTCCGGAAGAAGAAGGGTAAGGGAAGCGTGAGCGTCTGTCTCCATCCCTCTTGCCCGTCCCCCCCCCCCCCCCCCCCCCCCCCCCCCCCGCCCCAGTAGGAGAGAACCGCGTGGCCGTGGTGTGCCGTGAGCCTGTGTCGTCTCTGTTCCACGCTCCTGCCCGGGGCCACGGCCCTGGAACACACCTGTGTTGGTCCGTGTGGTCTGTGTGGCGTCTCCTGTGTGTGGCATCCCCGCGTGTTTAGTATTTCCTCCCCCAGTGCTGTCCACACTGACGTGACTGAGTAGCGCTGGGCCTGCCTCGGCTGCTAGGCGCTCGCAGCCCCAGAGGCTGAGCCCTGAGGGGACACAGCGGGGCTGCTGAAGGCAGGCCGCTGGCTCAGTGGTAGTGAGGACGCTGGCGCCTGGAGGCTCCGCCCTGAGGCTGGCCTTGCCTGATCCTGGCACACAGTCCATGTTGGCCCCTAGGCCCACTAAGGACCCTGCCAGCTCCAGGCAAAGAAAGGTGGCTTTGATTAGACTGCGGCTTGTGCTGGTCAGGACCAAAGAGCCCACTGGGCTCCCGGCTGGGGAGTCTGAGCAGTCAGGGGTGATGGCCACGATGCAGGAGCCGCTGTAGAGGTAGGGGTTCTGCATCCTTCTCTGTGTCAAGAGCACGGTGGACACTCAGGCACAGGCCTTTCTTCTTGAGGTGACGTTTCTGCATGAACGCCCCCTTGATCCAAGGCTGAACCCCAGCTCTGACCTTGCTAGGCGGGCATGTCGCTGTGGGCTCCCAAGGATGCAGGTGCCACAACGGAGCTGACCAAGGAGAGCCCACAGTTGCTCAGGGCTCAGGACCGAGGGCGGCCCAGCCTCCACTGGCCTGTGCCCAGCATCCTGCCCTGGGGGCACCTCCCTGAGATGTGCGGTAGATAAGGGGCCGTGGTCCACATGGCCAGGCAAAGCCACGCAGAGGACCCGCAAGAGTCCCAGTGTTTGAACAACAGAGAAAGCTGGCTGCGAGTCGGAGGTGAAACGCTCCCCCGCAGGCTACGACAGAAGGTGGGCGCACACAGGAACAAGCCAGAGGCCCAGCAGCCACAGTGGGGCCCAGCCAGGGCTGGAGGACTGGAGGGCACCCACGATCCCACAGCCGTGTGGCCGGGCGAGCCCCAGGGCTACAGCCCCTTCCATCAGATGGCCTTGCCCGCTCAGAGCCTCAGCCCCCGTCCATGCGCTGGGGCAGGGCTGGGAGCAGCAGCAGATGCACCGGAAGGGTCCAGCCCGCCCCCCAGCTGCCCCTCCATTCTCTGGGGAGACTGCCCCCATGGTGGGGACCACATTCCAGAACAGACAATTGGATCAAGAGTCCAATTTCTGCAACTGTGCTGAGCTGAGACACGTGTCCCCTCAAATGCCTGGCCGTGCAGAGCTAGGAATGAGGTCTGCCTTGGGGGTCAGGTCTCTGCTGCTGTAGCCACCCTAGGCTTCTCGCAGGCCAAGCAGGCCCTGAGCCCAGTGATGAACAAGGGCACAGAGGACTGCAGCAGCCCACCTCATCCAGGACAGGAAGGACTGTCCCCTAACCTTGCCCACATCTTGTCCCTGAACTTCCAGTGTCCAGAACAGAGAGGGTGAGTTTCTGGCCTCTTGAGCTGCCTCGTCTGTGGCCGCTTGTCTCGGCAGCCAGGAGATTCCTACAGCGCTGAGGCAGCCTCAGACTCTCCACCCACTGGCCGCACCCTAGGTAAGCGGCTCACCCTGGTCTCCAGACACCGTGCTGGGCACAGACCACATGGTGAACAGGACCACCATGGCCGGCCCTCACGGGAGCACACCAGCCCCAGGCTGCTCTGCTGGGGGCAGGGGCAGGGAGTCATGGAAGGCACTGTGACTTCCATCCCTGCGGGCACCTCTAGCTGTACTCAGAGACTCGACACCTGGGAAGGCCTGGGACTCTTAGGAGCCTTCTGGTCCACTGGCACCGCGGGGCAGGGTGGGGGGTGCATCCCTCAGCACCTGTCGTGGAGCCGTTCTGCTTCTGCGCCTGGGAGCCGGGTTGCAGAGGAAGCCGGCACTGCACTCTCACCCTGAGACGGACATGGCGGTGCGGCCCCGTAAAGGTGAACAAACCACGGGCTCGGGTGCACACATGGGCAAGAACAGTGGCCGTGGACAGGCCCCAGAACGTCTCGGGCTGTAGGAAATAGGCGCCAACCTGCTTGCTCCAAGAGCTGAAGTATTTGCAGAGCTCCGTTCTGGCCTCGTGGACACTGCTAGAACACCTGTTCTTGCTCTTCCCAAGGAGGCCCAAGAGTGGACAGGGGACAGCCAGGCCCTGACTCCGAGGTTCTGGCTGCATACCACCCTGCATGTGGCCATACAACACAGGCTAGGGTCACCTCGGTAGGGCTGCCCTTCTCTGCCCGGGAAGTCAGATGTGGCCAGCAGATTCCCCTCAGGGTTACACGGGGCCCTGGCATTCCAGGCCCCCCTGGCCTCACCATGGCTATTGGGGTTACCTCCCTCCCACTAAGCCGTGCTGCCTCTGGGTGTGTGGACAGTGGCCAATACCCCCTGCATGACGGCACTGGGCACATCTGTCCACACTGCCTCTGGTAACCTGTGCTAAAATCCAGCACTGAGCTGCAGGCAGCCCAGAGGCTGAGGGACCTGGTGACGGGTGGGGCAGGCAGGTGCTTCCGTCCCTGAGACTATGGCTGTGCCCAGAGACCTGGCAAGCCTGTACCACCCTGCCTCAGCTGCTCCTCCTCGTGCCCATTAGTATGTTTGCTTGTTGTTAGGTGTGGCCGACTCATGGCGACCCTGTGCACCACAGAACGAAACACTCCCAGCACCGTGCCATGCCCGGCACCATGCCAGTGCTTCTCTGCTGTTCACAGGGTTTGCAGTGGTCAGTTAGTTCTGGAATGGGCTGCCACATCCTTCTCCCATTTTTGCGGTGCTGGAGATCAAACCCTGGGCCTCAGAGAGCAGAGAGCAGCACTCTACAAACGGCACTAAGCCCAGCCCCTGTGTTTGCTTAGAGAACTAAAACCTGGGTTACTGCTGGAGCCTCTCAGCAACTCTTCCTGGGTTGCTTTTTAAGATGTGACAGTCGAGCCGGGCGAGGTGGCGCACGCCTGTAATCCCAGTGACTCGGGAGGCAGAGGCAGGGGGATCAAGACCAGTGGCAGTCTGCGTAACGTAGCAAGACCCTGTCTCAAAAAGTAAAAAAATGGGCTGAGGGCACAGCTCAGTGATCCAGCACTTGCAGAGCATGCAGGCGCGAGGCCCTGGGTTCAACCCCCAGGACTGAAAAAAAAAAAAAAGATGTGACAGTTTTCCCGTCTGTCTGCAGGACTGTTTTCAGTCACCAAGGACTTCGTGGCCTCACTGCCAGGGGCTGGCCGCACCAATCCTCATCAGTCCCTAAATAGAGACCCAATTCCCAGGCTTCTGTAAACTAAGTCTAATCCTCAGGAGCCCCGGCTAGGAAGCAGACCCCTGCCTCTCTTACTTTTCTTAAAAGTCTTCATAGCCCACCAACAAGATCTCATGGGGGAGCTGGGCGCGGTGGCGCACGCCTGTAATCCCAGTGGCTTGGGAGGTGGAGCCAGGAGGATTGCAAGTTCGAGACCAGAGAAAGGCTGCGTAACTTAGCGAGACCCTATCTCAGAAAGTAAAGGGGAAAAAAAGGGAGCTGGGGGTGCATCTCAGTGGTCCAGCACTTGCATAGCATGCAAGCGCGAGGCCCTGGGTTCAACCCCTAGTACTGGAAAAAAAAAAATAAACTCATGGGGGGGCGGGGCAATCAGGCCGCTGGCTCCTATTAGTCAGTGAACCCAAGAAACAAGGGTGGGGTCCCTGTATTCACCCTGCTCACACCCAGAATAAAAGCTGAACGGAGCAGCAACCCAGACCTTTCCGCCCCACAAACCAGGCTGTCCTCACATGTTCTGGGGGTGGGCGTGGAGGTGGGAGGGGCAAGGTTTAAAAGGAGACCAGGCACTGCTGAGGCGCCCCCGGCTCCAGGGGGTGCTCCTCCGATGGCATGACCATGCCAGCCCCGCCAGTGTGACTCTGGTGAGGACACACCTCACACCTCACATCCACCTTCCCTCCCCTCTCCCATCCGCTGGGCAAAGTGGGAAATTCTGATGGGAATTTCCAAGGAAGTGGAAATTCTGCCACAGCCCACAAGAACTGGACACCCTGTCCACACGGCAGACGGAGCCAGGGGACCCCCACCAAGCACCTTAGACCGCCGTCTGTTTTCTCTGTGGAATGGAATGCTCCCCCAAAGTGGGGCTGTCCACGCGGAGTGGGTGAGAGGCCTGGATTCCTTCCAGCGTTGGCGACTATTGCTGACCTCCACGCTATCGGCTCGCCCCGGGTGTGTGCGTCACTCAAGACACATTTCCGGGGCGCCTTCCTCAGGCACTGTGGTCCTGAGACCACAGCCTGCTGCCTGCCCCTGCTAGGCACAGGGAGATTCCAGGTGGTATCCCAGGATGCCAGACTCTGGCTTTGCGTGTCGCAAGTGGGGATGCTCCCGCTACGCCGGCTCCAGGATTTGGTAACACCAAAGAACCCGACTCATGGCTTCTGGAAGGGCTCAGCCAGAAACTGTTTCTAGAAGATTCTAGAAGATTCTCCTCACCCCAGGAGATGTGTTCCTCCCGTGGCACGCTTCTTCACCAGCCCTGAACGTCGGGCCCTGGCCACCAGGCCCACGGTGGCCCAAGCTCAGGGCCACTGCATCCTTCAGCAAGTGCTCTGAGGAAACTCAAAGCCTCCCATCTTCCCTCGCCTCAGCAACCCAGCCCAGCTGCCGCCTTCAGCCGCAGAGCTCCACAGAGGCCACACCGGGACGGACACACCAGTGCTCCCCGGTCCTCGCAGGCATCCTGACGGGAAGGTCCTGGCTGAGCACGCAGGCTGAGCAGCCCAGTCTGGCTGCACAGCCAAGGTGCAGCCCATGCAGACCGGAGGTGGCGAGATCCCTGCAGATCCCCAGAGCTCTCCGTCTGAAAACGCTCCAGCCACCCCCACCCCCACCCCTTGGGGACATCCCCTCTGGATCCACACACTGGGTTCAGGCTGCTGTGTCCCCCAGGCCTCCCTGGGCATCGGAAGAGCTAGCGGTTCCCAGAATGCCTCTGGTGCGTGCCACCAGCGCTCACAGCAAGGGTGGGACATAGCTCCCCAGGGCGGCAAAGACCTCAGGCCCTTCCTCAGAGAAAAACACTCTGGAGCCATGGGCAGGCCCACCTCCGCTGAAGCTAAGGCCAATGGCCAGGGCCAAAGGACCCTCCTTCTGGGGACAGACCCATGTGTCCTGGCTGACCTACCAAAGTCACCCGAGCATCATCTGAGCCTGCATCAAGGGGGAGTGAAGGCCAGCTGACAGGGGTGGCGGGGGAAACCCACCCAGAAACAAGTTCAGTCCTAGTCATGGACAGGCATAAACTGAAGCGCCCCGGATCTGAGTGAGGGAGGCGGTGCCTCCCAGGGAGGGGCGCCAGAGTGGGGCGCCTCCCAGGGAGGAAGCTGAGAAGGTGCAGCAAGGCCAGCAGGCCCTCTGGCAGGAGGTGCTGGGCCCAGGGGGGTGTGGGTGAGGCTGGGAACCCAGGCGAGGGCTGAGTGACCTCAGCGAGCACAGTGAAGGCGTGGCCCCCCCCAAGGGAGACGCACCAGGTGCTTCTTACCCCACCCGAGCAGGCCCTGAGGGGGAGATGCTCCACGCACGAGGAGGAAACATGCTCTCCCGGGAGGCTCCCGGCAAGCTGGACAATTGCAGGAGAGGACATCAGGGGCCTGAGGAGCAGGCAGGTGAGCCCGCGAGTCCAGCCAGCCGGAGGTGCCGTGAAGGAGGCAGCACCTGACATGGCGCTCTTTGCCTCACCGGGGAAGACCAGCAAAGGACGGCTGAGGGACTTCCGGCTCTGTGTGACTTGCTCAACCTCTTGCTGGATGGGTCAGCAAACATCTGCAAGGGCCCCGAGAGGGCCGATGACCACGGCAGCTTTGCAGTCCACAGTCTGGTCTCTCTTGCACGTTCCGGCTTTTCTTCCCCCTTGGTTCCACTGCTCTTCGCGCATGTGAAAGCTGCCCCGACGCCCCACAGGATCTGGGCTGCAGCCAGGGCCTGTGGACCTGGAATCTGGCAGTGTGTCTGGAAGTAACCCTCTTTCATGGGTGTCAGAGAGACGGTGATGGGCACCTGGGCCAGTTCCCAGCCACAGCACACCCCTTGCCCTCTGCGCCTCCCAGTGGCGCCCGCAGGTCTGGCCCACCTTCTTAGAAGGGGCTGCATCAGCCTGAGCAACCTTGAGTGCTGTGGGGCCTCTGCCAGTGGGCTGGACCCCACTGGAAACCACCAGGACTATGTGGCTTCCACAGTGTCTTCAAGAACAACTTGAAGCAGTACCCCTCACCCAAGTTCACTCTGTAGGGAGCCACAGACCCCAGGAATGGGCTAGGGTTACCTAGGACAAGGCCTGGGGCTTTTGTCCCAGCTGGCCACCTCCTCCTGCGCCTCAGAGGGTCCAGTGTGGGAGGTGCCCTGAAGCTCCACCCAGGCTTCACCCTGGCTTAGTGAGAATCCCAGCTGGGACTGGTAAGGCCCTTTCCTGAGGGCACAAGGCGACAGGAGGACTCATGACTCTGCAGGTCTCAGGGAACAGGGCCCTGTGACCTAACAGCCCTGGACAGACCCTTATGCCAGATCGTGAACCTCCCAGTGATAAACTCAGGGGGTCAGGATGATTCTAAGATGTGCTTCAGTTTTCAAGTGTATATATATATATATATATATATATATATATATATATATATATATATATATATACATGCCTGCAGCTATAGCCCTGTGGCATCCGATCCCGTCAGATCTCGGAAGCTAAGCAGGGTTGGACCTGGTTAGTACCTGGATGGGAGACTGTCTGGGAACACCAGAAGCTGCAGGCTTGGGAGAAGAACCTGGCAACCCCCTCCCAAAAATCAATCTGCCATTGAAAACCCTATGAACAGCAGAGAAGCACTGACAATAGTGTTTCCCCTGTTGGACAGAGGGTCGCTATGAGTCGGATACCGACTCGACGGCACCTAACAACAACAACAACATATACATATATATATATATATATGTGTGTGTGTGTGTGTGTGTGTGTGTGTGTGTGTGTGTGTGTGTGTGTACATATATATATACATGTATTACATATACGTGTGTGTGACGTTTTAACTGATTTTTTAAAAAACTATTTTACTTTCTTAAGGATATTTTACTTTCTTAAGGATCACTTAAGCCTTTGATTTCTTCTTCGAGAACTAGGAATGTTCTAGTATGGGGAGAATGGATGAGAACCTCCCTACATAGCACGTGCTCACAGTCTGGGGCTCCTGGGGGTGATGCCCAGCTTCCTAAACATACACTATCCATATCCCAGTCCTGGGTACCCGGGTCATCTTGGAAACCTCGTTTAGTTACAAAAAGGAGTCACGTTGCTGAGATTCTTTTACAAATTCCAAAAATTGGCCAGGTGCGGTAGTCCATGCTTTTAACCCCAATGACTCGGGAGGCAGAGGCAGGAGGGTGCCAAGTTTGAGGCCAGAGGTAGCTTGCGTAATTTAGTGAGACCCTGTCTCAAAATACAAAGTCAAAAATGGGCTTAGTGGTTGAGTGCTGGCAAAAAGCATGAATGAACCGCCGGGCGCAGTGGCGCACGCCTGTAATCCCAGCGGCTCTGGAGGCAGAGGCAGGAGGATAGCAAGTTCGAGACCAGAGGCAGCCTGCATAACTTAGCGAGACCCTGTCTCAAAAAGTAAAAAAAAAAAAAAATGGGCTGGGGGTGCCGCTCAGTGGTCCATCACTTGCAGGGCATGCAGGCGTGAGGCCCCAGGTTCAACCCCCAGTACCACAAAAAAAAAAGAAAAAAAAAGAATGAGGCCCAGGATTCAACTTCCTACTACCATACACGCACAAAAAAATTTCCAAAAGTTGATCCAGGCTGGGTGGAACGTGCCTGTAATCCCAACACTTGAGAAACTGAGGCCGAGGGACTGCAAGTTCAAGGCCGGCCTCAGCTTTAAAGTTCCAGGCCAGCCTGTCACGGCTCTGAAGAAATGAGCGTTCCAGGCCCTGGGTGGCACATACCTCCTGAGGGCAGGCCGCCTTGCTGAAGGCATCCACCCCATCTTCACAATGTGCCCCCGGCAGGCAGGCGGGTGAGGTCTGAGGTGCCCCGGGACACGCGGAGGGGAAAGGTGCATGCTGCTCCTCCCAGGCTATGCCCGCCTGCAGCCTCAGGGGCCTGAGCGGTCGCTGCGTCCCTGCACGCTCCCCAGCCAGCCCACCCTCCTGACTGCAGGGGACCATGCCAATCCTCGTGTTATGTTGCAGATAAACCGGAAGAGATAGTTCCGGTCTCCAAGGCCTCCCGGACTGCCGAGAACGTGGCCGTGGCCGTGGAGTCGCGGGTGGCGACCATCAAGCAGAGGCCCACCAGCCGGTGCTTCCCAGCGGTCTCGGACATGAATGTGAGTGACCGTGCTTCGGGGACAGGGAGTGGGGCTGGGGAGGGACCTGATGAGTGGACAGAGGGCAGCGTGCGGGGGAAGGCCAGCTCAGAGGTGACATTTACTATGCCTCACTGTGCCCAAATCCAGGAGGCCATGGGACCAGGGACCTGACTGAGGACAGACATGCAGTGCTGGGCACAGCCCAGGCTGGAGTCTCAACTGCACTGGTCACCTGCCTCACCCCTTTGGCCTTGGCTCAGCACTCAGCCCCAAGCCTGAGCTTCCCTCCTCATGCCTGGCTCATGAGCCAGGATGCCAGGGGCCTTGGGAGTGCCCCTGGGGCAGGATGTGGGTCCCTCCCCTGCCCTGAGCACAGAGCCGCTCAGTGTTGGAAGAGGCGGCTGCCCGCACTGCACACTGGGTCTTCCGGAGGCGAGGCCTCTACACCAATGTCTGGCCAGTGCTCTGAGGCTCAGGACAGCACCAAACAGGAGCTGCCCTAACGGGCCCCAGGGGCCCCCTCAGAGCAGGCATCCTTGCTCCACTCCCCCACTGCCATCAGGAGAGTGTGCTCCCCGCTGGCTTCCGGTCAAGCCCTTGAAGCCCCTCCTCGGGCCTGGTGCAGAGCATTTCCTCTGACTCAATTTCACAGTGACTCAATTTAATCTAACCTTTTCAAACAGTAACACCCACCACTATCATAAATTTGGTAAGAATTTTATGTAATGTACATCAAACCAAACACCAGCGTCGAGGATTGGAATCGAAGAGTTCATCTCGGCCTTCCTCTCCTCACGCCAGACCCATGCGCCCTACCCTGGCCCGTACACTCCCCAACCCAACTGGCCCATGGTGCAGGTGCCCTTGACCTCCTAAGGGGCAAGAGCACCTCCATCCCCAGTCTCGGGCTGCAGAGTCTCAGGAGCCAGGTGAGCCCGTCCCCACGATGGGGTCCTAGGAGGAGGTAGACACACGCGTCTCCAGTGCCTGTGTATGACTCTTCCTGTCCCTGGCCACTAGCTCCACCTTGCCCACAGCCACGTGTGGGCGAGGGCTGGCGGAGGCCGCGCAGGAACCCACAGTCAGTGGGCTGGGGAGATGTTCTCAGCTCCTCCTAGAGCAGGCCAGGGAGGAGGCCGGGACAGCCTGCCTGCTGCAGGCCTGGAGCCACGCTCAAGAGCAGCCCCACAGGCATCCCACTTGCCCACACGCTGCCTGGCGCCTCGCCACCGCCACACTAGCCATGGGGCCATTTCATGGAAGAGGGAAACAGAAGCTCCCGCTAGAGGACTTGGCCCAGATCACGGGGTGTGTGGGGGAGCTGGGGTGTGGCCCGGGTCAGACCCCACTGCGCACCGCCCTGCGCTCTTTCCCACGGGACGTCTGCCCTGGCCCCGTCCTCTCAGCCTCGTGCCCAGCTGCGAGGGAGGACCGTGCTTGGGGAGGTCTCTGTCCAGTTCTCACTGCCGATACTGTGGCAGCATCACCGGGGACTTTAAACTGGTCCCAGAACAGATGCGGAAGGTCCAGTGACGGGTGCCTACCGTACACACAGCCCCTCGCTGTCCTCGGGCCACGTCCCCGCAGGTGGGGGGTGTCAGGGCCACGTCTGACCCCGGCTCTCTGCTTGGCAGTCCGTGTACGAACGCCAAGGGATCGCTGTGATGACGCCCACCGTTCCCGGGAGCCCGAAAGGCCCGTTTCTGGGCCTCCCCCGAGGTACAATGCGAAGGCAGAAATCCATAGGTAAGAAGCGCGCCCCCCACCCGCAGACGTCGCCCTTGGCCTTTGAACGCAGCCCGCAGAGCCCCCTGGGAGCGCTAGGCTGGGGGCCCCATGGCTGCCTCGGCATCCAGGCCCAAGCCACTCCCCAGCAGGCCTGCCTACCAGAGGGCGGGTGCCCACCTCTCCCGCCAGGCGGCCCTGAGCATCAGAGGGGAACGGACCCTTCCCGGCCCGATGGGTACAGAGTCAAGGATGGCTTCTCTAAGCTAGAAGCAAAAAGTTCCTTGTGACAATGCCGGGGGAGGGGGCATGTGCCAGGGAGGACGGCGGGGGCAGACGGGGGCAGCGGGCAGGGTGCGTGGACTTCTCCGGGTGGCCGGGTCAGGTTCTTGAGCACAGCGCGCGGTGTGTTGTGGAAAGCGACTTGCCTTCCTCGCTAACACTCGGGATCCCGTGACTCCGGGACAGGCCAGGGTAAATCTGAGCGCTTGAGACGTGTAAACTCGCTGAGGAGCCGGGCCGCTGCTGGTCACAGTGGAGCCTCGCGGCGTGGCGAGAAGGGTGTGTGTGGCCGCCTCCCCAGCCCACCCAGGGGACACGGGTCTGTGTGCTCTGGAAGCAGCTCCTGACGGTACTGCGCAGGCGGGCTCATTTGTCCTAGTTTGAGGAGGATGGCAGTGGGCAGCAGCTAAGCAGTAAGGGACTGTGGTGGCATCCACTGCCTGTGACGCTCGCCCGCTCCCGGCGCGCTCAGGGCCACTGGTGGAGTTGCATACGCGCCATGTTGTAATCTCTGGATCTTTACTGGTTAATAACAACTGATTTCCTCCTGTCAGACAGCAGAATCTTTCTATCAGGTTAGTGACTCCTTCCGGCTTGGAATCTGTAACTTGAATGTATCCCAGTTTACTTTATAAGGTGTATTCTTAAATTATTACTCCTTGGGAACTAACTGTTAGGCGAGCAGCATTCAGTGAATGACCCACGAAGCTCTCCTTTAGCACCTGATCTTTGCCCTGTCAAATTATCCTCCCACAAGGAGTATGTTCAATTTGGAATACCCTTATCGATTGGAAGTTTTCATTGGAACAAATGATTGTAGTTTGTCCTAGGAACTTTTTTTTTTTTATTTCAAGTAATTCATTTTCCTGCCTTCTAAAAAGCCTGCATGCCCCCAACACGAGACCATGGTCCCTGGCATCTGTCACTGTGTGTGTTGCTTCCGTCTGTGTTCGTGCCTCAGACTCCCTCACAGTCTGCAGTCCCACCAACAGACACACCCAGGGAAGGCTCAGGCTGCACTGCGGCCACCGTGGGGCCCCGGCCACGGGCTCACTCATGTTCAACACCCCCCCCGTGCTTTCACTAGTCAAGTCTCAGAGCATGGCTTTGCCCTTGTGCCAAGCCAGCTGAACCTAGACCTGGTTACTAGGGATAGTGTGCCACCTGAGGCCCTGCGCCAGACGGTCCTAGGCAGGACCAGCTGCAGAGTCTGCGATGACCCGGCAGGCGCTCACCACACCCACTGCTGCGCATTTGCTCAGGGCCCTGTTCCTGGTGTGACTGGAGGGACTGGGGCTCACCCTGCCACAGCATGTTCCCAGCCAGAGTGGCCCTTCCTCTGAACCCCCTGCCTGAGGCCCCCTAGCACCCCAGCATACAGCGTCCTCAGCACGGCCTGGACAAGGCAGAGGACAAAAGACTAGTGTCACCCTGGACAAGCCCACCACAGCGATAGCAGCACCTCCTCTCACACACACAGGACCACCAGCCAGCAGACAGCCCTGCCAATGGGTGGCTGGGCAGGGGCTCTGAACAGACCACAGTCCTGGACACTGGGCGCCAGCCACGCCACATGAGCAAGGGTAGCGGCAGCTGCAGCCTGTGCCTTTTGCCCTCCAAGGGGCAGGTGACAGCCTGAGGGCCCTGGGGGACCTGTCCAAGTCTGAAAGGGGTGTGCGGGCACACGCACGCGCACACACACACACACACGGCCCCAAGGAGGTCAGGGGGCAGGGCTGCCCTGGCCTCACCCCAGATGCCACAGTGTGCCCTGCAGAGCGGCCCTTGCACAGGCCCGCGGCACCCCAGCCCTTCTCTTCCTCTCCAGTCTGTGGCTCAGAGTGGGCCAAACGACGCACCTCTTAGCTCCGGGGCTTGTGCTGTGTTTCATAACACGTGTCTGTCATCTGCTTGTGTGTTCGTGGAGATAGTGTGTTGTCCACTCCTGAGAACTGCAGCGGGGCTTCGGTTACTGCTGTGATTGAAGTCAACCCGTTTTCTGCTTGCAGGAATAACAGAGGAAGAGCGACAATTTCTGGCTCCTCCCATGCTGAAGTTCACCAGAAGCCTGTCCATGCCGGACACCTCCGAGGACATCCCCCCTCCGCCGCAGTCGGTGCCCCCATCTCCCCCCCCACCGTCCCCCACTGCCTACAACTGCCCCAAGTCCCCGACTCCGAGAGTCTACGGGACCATTAAGCCTGCGTTCAACCAGAATTCTGCCGCCAAGGTGTCCCCGGCCACCAGGTCCGACACGGTGGCCACCATGATGAGGGAAAAGGGACTGTTCTACAGGCGCGAGCTAGACCGCTACTCCCTGGACTCGGAGGACCTCTACAGCAGGAGCACCGCCCCCCAGGCCCCGTTCCGCAAGCGCGGCCAGATGCCCGAGAACCCGTACTCAGAGGTGGGCAGGATCGCGAGCAAGGCCGTGTATGTGCCCGCCAAGCCTGCGCGGCGGAAGGGCATGCTGGTGAAGCAGTCCAACGTGGAGGACAGCCCCGAGAAGACCTGCTCCATCCCCATCCCCACCATCATCGTCAAGGAGCCCTCCACCAGCAGCAGCGGCAAGAGCAGCCAGGGCAGCAGCATGGAGACCGACCCCCAGGCCGCCGAGCAGCCCGGCCAGCTGCGGCCCGACGACGGCCTGGCCGGCAGCGGCCCCTTCGCGGCTGCCATCGCTGGGGCCGTCCGCGACCGGGAGAAGCGGCTGGAAGCCAGGAGAAACTCCCCGGCCTTCCTCTCCACGGATCTGGGAGATGAGGACGTGGGTCTGGGGCCCCCCGTGCCCCGGGTGCGGCCCCCCAAGTTCCCCGAGGAGGGTGGGCTTGGCGACGAGGATGGCCCCGAGCAGCCAGTGTCGCCCACTCCGGGGGCAGCACCCAGGGAGCCCGAGAACCACCTCATGAGTGGTGGTGAGGCCAGTGCTCCAGGGGAGGCCGGGAGGCCCCTGAACCCGGCATCCAAAGCCAAGGGGCCTGAGGGCGGCCCGGTGGCAGCCCCCAAGGGCAGCAGCGTGGCCAGCACGGAGAATTACATCCACCCGCTCACCGGCCGGCTGCTCGACCCCAGCTCCCCGCTGGCCCTGGCGCTCTCAGCCAGAGACCGAGCCATGAAGGAGGCCCAGCAGGGGCCCAAGGGGGAGGCCCCCAAGGCCGACCTCCACAAACCTCTCTACATCGATACCAAAATGCGGCCCGGCGTGGAGGCGGGCTTCCCTCCGGTCACCAGGCAGAACACGCGGGGGCCCCTGCGCCGGCAGGAGACGGAGAACAAGTACGAGGCCGACCTGGGCAAGGACCGGAGAGGCGAGGACAAGAAGAACATGCTGATCCACGGGGCGGACACGGCGCCGCCGAAGGCGGGCGGCCTGCTGATGGTGCACCCGGTGGAGGCCGCCGCCGCCGCGGTGGGCGGGCCCCTGGAGGAAGAGGAGGAGAGCGAGGACGCGGACCTGCAGCCGGACCACGTGCCCTCCACGGTGCCAGAGGGCGTTCCCGAACCTGAAGGTGCTCTACAGATCTCCGCTGCCCCCGAGCCCGCCGCCACGCCCGGCAGGACCATTGTGGCGGCGGGCTCCGTGGAAGAGGCGGTGATTCTGCCATTCCGCATCCCTCCTCCCCCTCTGGCATCCGTGGACTTGGACGAGGATTTTATTTTTACAGAGCCATTGCCTCCTCCCCTGGAATTCGCCAATAGTTTTGATATCCCCGACGACCGCGCAGCTTCTGTGCCCGCCCTCGCTGACCCGGTCAAGCAGAAGAAGAACGACACCCCTCAGTCCCCTTTGTTGAACCCCAGCCAGCCAGCCAACTCCGCAGACGCTAAGAAGCCAGCCGGCCTCTCGAACTGTCTGCCTGCCTCGTTCCTGCCGCCCCCCGAGAGCTTCGACGCGGTCACCGACTCTGGGATCGAGGAGGTGGACAGCCGGAGCAGCAGCGACCACCATCTCGAGACGACCAGCACTATCTCCACCGTGTCCAGCATCTCCACCCTGTCCTCCGAAGGGGGGGAGAGCGTGGACACCTGCACAGTCTATGCAGACGGGCAGGCGTTTGTGGTGGATAAGCCGCCAGTACCTCCCAAGCCAAAAATGAAGCCCATAATTCACAAGAGCAATGCACTTTACCAGGACGCCCTCCTGGAGGAGGACGCGGACGGCTTCGTCATCCCCCCGCCCGCCCCCCCGCCCCCGCCGGGCAGCGTCCAGGCCGGGCTGGCCAAGGTCATCCAGCCAAGGACCTCCAAGCTGTGGGGGGATGGCACGGAGGTCAAAAGCCCCATTCTCTCAGGCCCCAAGGCAAACGTCATTAGCGAATTGAACTCAATCCTCCAGCAGATGAACCGCGAGAAGTCGGCGAAGCCAGGGGAGGGACTGGAGTCCCCGGCGGGGGCCAAGTCTGCCAGCCTCGCACCAAGGTAAGTTCGCGGGTGGCTTGGGCACGTGCTGCCCGGCGCTGACCAGGAAAAGGCCCACACGGGCAAGAAGAGGGCGTTCCTGGCGCTGCGGCGCAGGCCACCCCTGTTAGGCCAGAACCACGCCGCTTTGGTCTTCCTCCTGGACCCCAGAAGCGCAGGCCCAAGGCTGCGGCCTACCCGGCACCACGTGGCACGCCCTCCTAAAGACTCACAGTGAAACAAGGTGGCACAAGGCCATCCCACCTGGCTTCCAGAGGGGAGCTCAGCTCTCTCTCCTCTGTGCCCTCCTGCCCTTTGCCAGGAACACCTCAAAGGCAGGCAGAGCCTCCGCAAAACCCAAATGAGCATCAAGTTGGGTGCGGGAGCGCAGCCGTGCTGACGGGGAGTGGGGGGGTGGTTTGGATCTGATGGCTGCAGAGGCACCTTAGCGAAATGCAGGCCACTCTGCTGGCCCACCCTACTCTGGGGCAGAAATCACAAAGGACTGGCCCAGGAGGCCGTTCACAACGCCATGCAGGGTTTAAGTTACTTTCTTTGGGACTGAGATAGGATAAATGAGAGGTTGAGGGGTCATTTCTAACCAGATAAATGAGGGGTCGATTCTAACCACAAACAGAAGCCTCTGTGCGCATGCGCGGCGCGCCATGCTCTAGAAGGGCCCTGCACTATGTGCAGCTTCGCGATGGCGTCTGCCGCGGCCCCACTCTGTTCTGCCATGACATGTGGCTCTCCATTTCCTTTCTTCCACGTGGCGGACGTGCACCATCTTGCTGCTCCCCAGGTGGGGGGTTCTTCAGTGTCTCCCGCTGATGGGTGATCCCAAGGTTCATCATTTTGACTAATGAAGTCTTTCTCCGTTCTCCCGCTGGGCGGGCATCTGATTCAAACAAGTCCATTAATCAGGGACACCGCACTGCATTTGGATCTTGAGACGCGGGCTGGGAGCCACGGTGTTGCCGGTTACCTTTCAGTGTGGATGTAAATAAATTACTTGGATGGCGCCCACTACTCCTCAGAGGAATAGCGATTGGCAGCCGTGGTAAAAGAGGCACGTGGATGCCACTGCCTGTAACAGGGCCTCCCGCTGCCGGTGACATTCAAATAGCTCCTCCAGGTGGGGAGGATTGCCTTATGCACCCAGCGCTCTCCTGCTGCTGCGGGAAATTCTTTGGAAATGCCCCATGGCTAGTGGACACATGCACGCACCCACCTGCAGATATTACCTATTCAGAAGCCCCAAGGAAACCTGAAAAACTGCCTTGTTATGTCCTTCCCCAGTAAGTAACAATCCACTCCTCTATATTCTATCGTTGTATTATGGGAAAGGAACAATTAGAGGGCCTTGTTTTAGCCAGGTATGGTGATACACACCTGTAATCCCAGCAAGTCAGGAGGCAGAGGGAGGAGGATCTAGAGTTCAAGGCCAGAGGCAGCCTGCATAACTTAGCAAGACCCTGTCTCAAAATTTTAAATCTTTTAAAAAAAGTAACTAGAGGCTGGCCCGCCTCAGTGGTATACACCTATAATCTCAGTGACTCAGGAGGTAAAGGCAGAAGGATCACACCTTTGAAGCCAAAGGCAGCCTGCATAACTTAGCAAGACCCTGCCTCAAAATAAAAAATTAAAAATGGGCTCAGGGTGCAGCCTGGTGATAGAGTACTTGCAAAGTATGTGTGGGACCCCGGGTTCAATCCCCAAGGAAAGTGAAAAAGAAATTTTTTTTTAAAGGGCAAGGGGGTGCAGCTCAGTAGTAGAACACTTGCCTAGCATGCGCCAAGGCTATGGGTTCAATTCCCCAGTTTAGGAAAAAAGAAAAATGACCCTATCTTAGTGTTTCACATGGGTAGGTGATGTTTGTAACACCTCAAGGGAGAGGCACAGGCACTAAGCCCAGTTTTCAGAGAGGCTGGTGGCTGGCCCGTCTGTGTGGCCAGCAGGAGCCGGAGGAAGGATTAAAGCCGACGTCTCTGGACCCTCACCTCCCCTCTTGAACCACAGTCTGCAGGAAGGAAGGAGCCAAGAGGGTGATTCCAGGGCTGGAAGAGCCAATGCACTGTTCAGGTGGGAAGGACGGAGCTCCCAAGCTCGCCCAGCTGGCAAGTCCAGACGCCTTGTCCACCAAGACCTCCGTGAAGGGCAGCTGGGCAGCTCACCCCGCTCCTCACACTTGGGCTACACAAGCTCCCGCGCTGCTCAGAGCAGAACAGGGCTCCGCCGTGCACCTGTCTCTGGGACCTCTCTGCCCTGCGTGTCCCCAGGTCGATATGCCGGGCAAGGGCCTCAGAGAAGCCATTAGCTAGCAGAGTCCTGGTGGACTGCAAGAGAGCAGCTGCAACTCATGCTTGGTGGCCAAAAACTGCCACCTCCTGACCTGACCGTTCTATTGTTAACCACCCAAACCGCTCCAAGTGACAACATTTGCTGACACCTACGAAGCACCGGCCAAATGCCGGGCCTCCTGTCCCACTGGCCACCACCAGCACAGCCTGTAATTACTCCTACTGCACAGACAAGGACACTGGAGGTCAGGACTGGGAAGCAAAGGTGGCTAGGAGCCCCCGAGGGGAGGTGCAGAACTAGACCGCCACCCACGGGGCTGGTGTGGGCTCAACTTGTGACCTCTCATGGGAGCCACAGATTGCCTTGGACAGCACGGAGAACACGCTAATGAACGTCTGTGAGGATGGGGATCAGGGAAGGGCTGTTCGCAGGCCGTGGATCCTCCTGGGAGCAAGTGAGCCCAGGGCTGACAATGGAGGAGGCCGGTACCTGAGCACCCAGGGCCACCCCCAGTCTTTCCTGCTCCCCACCAAGGGCGACACTGAGAGCTGGATGGGAAGCGGGATGGCCCCAAGGTCAGGGGCAGAGATGAAGATTACTGACCCCAGGCACTAAACTAGGCGCCCAACGTGGACTCCCCTCTTCTGATCTAATGATACCAACACAATGAGGACTGCAGCCCCCAGACATGCTTAAGGAGCACGCTTAAGGTGTGGTGGCTATCCACACCGCCACCAGTGAGGGGGTCCTGCAGGACAGCGGGGTGACCAAGCTCTCCCTCGTGCCCTAGGGGCCTGTGTGCTTCTTCAGACCAGGCAGCCCTCACCCGCTCCCACTCCATTACCTCCCCTCCCCTGCCAGGCCTGGGTGACCCACTTAGGATACACTCACCCTGGCCATCTCCCCACCAGTTCTAAATGCATCAAAATGTTAAGAGCTGTGAACGGCACTGAGCGAAACGAGGCCGGGATCTGGATGGAGGGAATTCCTACTGAGAAAAAGAGAAACGAGTTCTTCTGGGGAAAACCACAAGCCGGCCAGCCCTTCTGAAATGACAGACAAGTATTTGTGCAAAACTCCCGTCTCCATGGAAACAAGTTTCCGCCATCCAGAGAGGGGCGGTTTTCAGAGGTGTTCGGCAGCTGTTCACTCATCAGGCGGACAGGAACTTCTGCTGAACTTGGCTCTTTTAAAGCTACTTTCAGCCTTGGATTTTTTCCTTGACAGCTCTGAGGAGAGACTGTTCTGTTCAGGTCTTGCTAGGATCTGAGCAGGACCCAGGGAAGAAATGGCAAGTTAAATGCCTAGGCCTTTGCCATCTTGGATGTGTCCAATTTAACCTGAACCAAGATTGAGTTTGTGCTTCTCAGAGCTAGTCCCCGAAATCAAGGATGGCATGGGCGTGGAGATGTCTTGGTTATAAATATGTTGGTGTAAGATGGTCAGGTCACTTTCTTTAGGACACGGGGTTAGAGGCATCTCTTGCGCCTGACCTGAAAACCCTAAGCCTGGAGCCGGCAGGCAGTTCTGGGCCACCTGGCCTGTTTATGACGGGAAATAATCTCGTCGGAGAGTTTCACATCAGACCAAAGTGAAGGAAGGGGAAAGTGGATCTGTACCAAAGGTCACTGGCTCACGCTCTCCGCGGCAGCCCCTAACCCACAGGCTTGCCACCTGGTCGGCACCACCGGCTGGGCCCAGCACTGAGCCTGGCCCATGGCAGCTCTGCCCTTCCCTCAGCAGCCTGGAGCCCACAGGCTGCCTGTCGGCACCAGCCCCGTCCCCGGGCTCTCACGCGAGGCTGGGTGTGCCCAGGTATCCGCAGCGGTCATCAACAGCCCACATGTGCGCCACACCCTTTACTTCCAGAGGCCTTTGGTAACCTCCTGACGTACCTGATTTTCACAACACTGGAGCTGTGGGCATCGTCTTGCCATTTTGTGGCCAAGGAGCAGAGTGCGTGAGTGTCCTAGTCAAAGTCACGTAGCCGCATACAAACTGCCCAGGTACACAGCTGGGAGGCCAAGTGGACACAGTCCTTGGGCTTGGAACCAAGCCTGGCCTCCGGTCTCCTGGGTTCACTGGCTGGCAGGTCGCCCAGCTGCTGCTTTGCATGAACCTGGTACCAGGCCTGGGGAAGGAAAAAAACAGGAGGAGCACACCGAGGAGGACCCCAGGACCCCCCAAGTCCAGGCAGATCTGGTCATTAGTCATTCATTCAGCAAAGAATTACTGATTACCTCTCACTCGACAGGCGCTATCCTGAGGTCAGGCTTTACCACGGATCGAAGAAGCACTCACGGTCCCTCGTCCCTTGGGAAGCTTAAATTCTCGCGGTGGGAAATGGACAATAAATACTGAACAAGACAAACCTAAGGCCTGACAAGTGCTGCAAAGGAAACAAAGCACGCCACCGGGTTACGTGACCCCAAGCAGAAAGGCGCCAGCGTGCTGAGCGAGTGACATTTCAGCAACCTGAAATACGCAAAGGAGTGAGCTGCGCAGAAACCGCAGCCGAGCACACCCAAACCTGGGGGGCAGCAAAGGAAAGCCCGGGGCCAAGTGGAGGCAGGAGGATCACGAGTTTGAGGCCAGAGGCATAACTCAGCGACACCCTGACTTGAGATGAAAAGTTTTGAAAAAGGGGCTGGGGGTGCAGCCCAGTGGTAGAGCACTTGTGAAGTATGTGCAAGACCCTGGGTTCAATACAAGTATCACCAAAAGAAAAAAGAAAGAAGAAAAGAAAGAAAGAAAAAGAAAAAAAAAAAAAAGCCTGGAGCCAGAAACTACTGTCCATGCGGGGGAGACAGGGCCACGTGAGAGGGCCAGGCCACTAGGGGGCGTACAGGCCATAGGAAAACATAGGATTGTAGCCCAAGGGACAGCCACCGCCAGAGGGCTTTACTGAGGCTTGTTATGACCAGACCTCTGTTTCCTAAGATGACTGACGCCGCTGTGTGGTCAGGGACATCATGTGGTGACACGGGGGAGGGTGCTTCGGGGCTCCAGGCTCGAGATGGGGGGGTGGCTTGTGCACTAGAGAAAAGCAAGGACCTCAGGGACCCAGAAAAACACAGCCCAGCCTGCCCACTGTGCACGGACCCCCAACAAGCTGGTTAGGACCCAGGAAGTGCAGGCATCATTTCCTCAGCCTTGTTGTTGTTAGGTCCCGAGTTGGTATCCAACTCACAGTAACTCTACATACAACAGGGGAAGCACTATTGTCAGTGCTTCTCTGCTGTTCATAGAGTTTTCAATGGTGGATTGTTTTTTGGGAGTGGGTTGCCGGGTCCTTCTCCCAAGCCTACAGCACCTGGTGTTCCCAGGCAGTCTTCCATCCAAGTACTAACCAGGCCCAATCCCGCTTAAGTTTCCGAGATCTGCCGGGATCGGACGCCACAGGGCTACAGCTGCAGGCATTCCTCAGCCTTACTGAGGTATCACTGGCCAACCCCATGCATCATCTTTAGAGCAAGATAAATCTGCTGCTCTTCATCAGCACTTCTGGAAAAGGTCGGCACTGCACTCACTGTGGAGGAACAGCGGTGGGAGCTTGTGGGAGTTCCTATGGCTTCTGCCAGAGGGGTGGCACATGCGGGGTGCCCTCTGGGTCGCCAAGCCCGGGCCGGGTGCCAGCCACCAGGAGAATGGCTGTGGCCAGCCCCTGCTTCCTCCCCCAGGTCTCACCCACCCTCTGACTCCAGCATCTCCCTCCCCTGACAGCTCCCCCGTGTGATCCTGAGCCCTCCGAGCTGAAAGTACATCCATTTGGGTTGTTAAAAAGGCATCTCTGGCCAGCTGCTCCCAGAGCACGGGGTCCCACGCTGACTGGCTGCCGGACGCTGCTTAGCGGCATCTCAAGCCCTCGCACCCGCACCTGGGTGGCCTCAGCATCTCACCCAACCACCAGAACAGGGAGGCACGTCAGTGGGTGGCGCTGCGGACCAGGGTGAGCGTGTGTGAGGGGGGCCCCTGCGTGCTGGTGTGGAGGCTCTGGTGTGGCAGAAGTGCCCTCCCTCGATCGGCAGATGGCAGCTCGGCCTCATCCTCGCTCCCTCCGTTGGGCAGGAAACATCACAAGGCAAGCGCGTATCACTGACAGCTGGGCACTGTGGCCAGGCGCGGTGGCTCACGCCTGGCATCCAGCGACTTGGGAGACAGAGGCAGGAGGATCACAATCTCGAGGCCAGAAGCAGCCTGCATAACTTAGCAAGACCTTGTCTCAATATTGTTGTTGTTGTTGTTAGGTGCCGTCGAGTTGGTATCCGACTCATAGCGACCCTCATAGGGTTTTCAATGGCTGACTATTTCAGGATTGCCTTGGGAGTGGATTGACAGGTCCTGCTCCCATTTTTGCGGTGCTGGGAATTGAACTCGGGACCTCAGAGACTGCAGCACAGCGCTCTACCCACTGAGCTAAATCCCAGCCCTTGTCTCAATATACGAAGTAAAAAAAAATGGGCGAGGCGGGCAGCTCAGTGGTGTGGCCCTTGCAGAGCATGCATGAGGCCCTGGGTTCAACCGCCAAGTACTGCAAAAAAGGAAGGCAGGCAGAGCAGAGCAAAGCAAAACGGGGCACCTGCTTGACCAGCACTGCAGAGCGTGAGCCGCTGGCAGGAAGCCTGGGTCCCTAACAGCACGTCTGCTGACCCCACAGCAGCCCTCCCAGGTCTGGGGCCTTGGTCAAGTCATCGTCTTCCTCACCTAGAAAATGGGCACAGTGCCCACCAACGGCGCTGGGCCACTGCCCGAGCACTGGAGAGCAGGGCCCTCCCTGTGCTCAGGGCCCGAGGCGGGCTGTGGGGCCTGAGGACTCAGGCAGTGAGGGGTCCCCACTGCTGTGAGCACTGTACAAGGGACAGGCACTGCTGGCAGGGGTTCCCATCTTGGGGTCCCTGGTTCTGTCTGTTCAGTGCCCCACTCGTGGGGAGGCTATACAGCAAGAGCGCCCCCGACGACGGGGCCCATCACTGAAGCCCGGCAGTGACAGGCGCCGACGTGAGCCTGGCACAGAGAAGATTGTGCAAGAGGCTGCTGAGTCTAGCACAGCAGGCCACGAGGGACAGAGGGCCACAGGAGCCCTGGTCCCTGTGCCGCCTCTGGCTGCCACTGAGTCTGCCATCACAGCCAGGGCCCTTTGCCTCCGTCCCTCTCCACCGCGCTAACTGGGCCTGCGTGGTGGGAGGGCAGCATGGCTCCGGGCAGCTCCATTCGCTCTTGCGTGGTTTTTGTTTTGTTAATTCTGACGTTTCTCCATGGCGTCCGTTTAGAAGGCAGGCTGGAGTGATCATGGCTGGGGTGGAGGGGGTCTATTCTAAATTAAGGCAGCAGAGTCCTGTGTGTTCCGCCCGGCAACCCAGCCGTTGCCTAGCAACCGAATGGCCTGTGCACAGGAGGATCCAGTGAATCACATCAGGGTGATTCAGGAGAGGGAAGAGGACCCCGGGGAAGGTGCGGGGGACCGGCCGGGCCACCTCTCCAGAGCTCCCCTCTGCCAGGGCCATGCTGGCTGCCATCTCACCTGAGGCCAAGCCCCCATCACAGTGGGGTGGCCTCCCCGCTAGGAAGGCTGGCTTGTCCTTCCTGAGCTGCGGAGGGGTGGTGTGCAGAGGCCGCCACCCCTGCTGTCCTCCTGTCTCCCAGAAGCGCCTCTCAGCTTCCCAGTGAGGCCGGTGGTGGCCTTCCAGGGTCATCAACAGCCTCCCTGGAAAGCGCCGCCGTGGACAGCGGCTCCTCCAGGGCTGCACCTCTACTCGTCCCATCCTCAGACGGCGCTGCTGTGGTTTTCTCTCGCGCTTTCGTTGATTTTGCAGTTTTGTCTCAGTCACCCCTCTGTCGTTTCTGTTTGCTCCCCTGGCGGTGTTTGCAGAAGAGGGTCATGCTGAACAGAAGTAAGTGCCGCCCGCAGCGGTGTGTGTGTCTCCTGTGTGCCTCTGTCCCCCCCACTGTCCACCCTGGTGTCCAACAGGCACAGCGGCCCGCAGAGTCCTTCCCTGCCCACACACCCAGCCGGGGACCAGCTCGAGGGGGGCCAACGCTCTGCTGGGCCGCTGTCCCTTTGGACGGCTGAGGAGCCTCTGCTTCACCAGCCTGACGCACGCAGCCAGGGGCGCCCGGCAACACTGCGTGGTGGGCCAGCGCCACAGCGGTCACCCCCCCAAGCAGCTTTAGAGAGAGCACATCCACCCGACTCCACCCCCTCGCCTGACCAGAGGGGCTCCCGTGGGCTGCTCCCCACATTGCGTCCTTTCCTCTTCCCAGATCCCCTCGGCGCAGAGCGGGGGCGCACTCACACGTACTCCAGCCCCCCAGCTTAGCTGTTCTAGCAGTAGAAGCAATGGTTCTCCCAGACAGACTCATGGCTTCCGCACAGCGCCTGCTCAGGCTGGACCTGGAGCAGTCGGCCACTGACCTGAGCGCCAGCGGGGGCCTTGCACACTCCTCAACTCCTCACTGTGTCCCCAGCCTGCCTCCCTGCAGGATCCTCCAGGTGCCAGCCCACCCCCATCTGCAAAGCCCATCCAGGCTCCAGGGCCTTCCCTGTGAGCCTCAATGGTGGCCTGCAGCCTGCCCGGACAACCAGCTCACGTGTACCACCCAACTCCAGCCCCAGCGCGGGCTCTGCACAGGCTGCCCCTGGGGCACACACCCGCCAGAAAACTGCCAGGAGGTGAGCACTCGGGGAAGCCTGGGCAACCCTGGCCCAGAGTGCGCCACCAGCCCCTGACCCCCTCCTCACAGCAGGCCAGGTGCTTGTGGCCTGGCACAGTCCTTCTCGGAGTGCACCTCCTTTGTCACTCTGAAGTGTTCCATACTTGACGTGAGGGCAACTAACCCAAGCGGGGAAGCGCCACAGGGCAGAGAGGTGCCAGGGTGACGGGCTGGTGGCTTCACCCAAGTACACAGCAAAGGGAACAACTGCAGACCGCGGGAGGACAGAGACCAGAGTGGGGCCCACTGGGCAGCCCCAGCCTGCTCCGTTACTCCTGCCTGGCATTAGACATGCCCTGTAAGCAGCACTGGGCCTGATCAAGTGGCTCCTAAGGCCCAGGCTCGGGGCTGGGATTTAGCTCAGTGGATAGAGCGCTGCGCTGCAGTCTCTGAGGTCCCGAGTTCAATTCCCCGCACCACAAAAATGGGAGAAGGACCAGGCAATCCACTCCCAAGGGAATCCCGAAACAGCCAGCCATTGAAAACCCTATGAGGCTCGCTATGAGTCGGATATCGACTCGACGGCACCTAACAGCAACAACAAAGGCCCAGGCTCTGTCAGGCCTGGGGAAGGCCGGCTCACAGCACACACTGGCCCCACCTCCCAGGCCTGCCGCAGCAACTCTGAGACAGGCTCAGGAACATTCCGTTCCTACCAGCTGCCCAAGAGGTGGCAAGGAATGGGCCCGGTTTCTCCCGGAAGACAAAAAGCCCTGTGAGCGAACCTCACACAGAAGCCAGCACGTGGCAAAGCCAGGCCTCCAGCGGGCATCTCAAGTCCACGTCTGGAGGGGGCCTGGGCAGGATGGATCTTCCCGGAAGCGGGTGGGCAGGGTGTCAACATTCACGGGAGCGAGCCCGGGACGCAAAGGACAGACACCTACCTGCTGCCACCTCTGTGCTGTCTGTGGCCACAGGGGTGACAGAATGGCCAGGGCTGTATTTTGGGGACGGCACAGCAAGAATCGGGGCCCAGAGGGACGCCTGCCCTTCCTGGGTATGGCCAGAAAGCCTGCCAGGGTCTGGCCTACGCCCGCGAGGGAGCGTTTCCTGAGAAGACCGTCTCCGCATAGAGGAGGGCAGACAGGGGCCTCCCTGGCACCAGAGGTGACCTCCCTGCACAGGAGTGACGCGCCCTTCAATGGGCTGATGGAGGTGGGGCACAGGCGAGCTGAACCCCCCCGCCCCGTGCTGCCAAGACCCTCACGTACCTGGCCAGGGCGGGAAGAGCAGGACACTCCCAAGGATGCCCAGGGCCAATGCGGGGTAACGGGGTTCAGTAAGGCAGGACATCCTGCCGTGAGTCTCCTCAGAGGAGAGACTTGGGGGGGCACCCCTGCATCCCCCTGCTGCTGTGTCTCTACACAGAGGAAGGGCACCAGTGCGCCCCAGCCTCCTGCCATCCTGAGTCTTGATGGAGGGGCACAGCAGTGCACCCCCGAGCCATCCTGGGCCAGAACAGTCCAGTCAGCATCAGACGGGGTCACTTGTGAAGCAGAGCCTGTGTTGAGGTTAGCTCAGAACACGCTGGCGGGGACGTGGCCCTGAGTCTGGGGCGCACCTCCCCCAGCCCTGGACACCTCCAGCTACCAAAGCCCGCCCCGCTCTCCTCCCAAAGTTGAGGGGCTCGAGCCCAAGGCAGAGCCCCACAGACTGCTGGAGGGGTCCTCTGGAGGGCGCAGAGCCGTGGCCCGCGGGAATGGAGGAGTGTCACTTCTCACAGACGGACATGCTCCAGACAGGGCACAGGGCTCGCGGGCCGTGTGGTGAGACGCCCCCAGCGCAGGCAGCCCCTCCTAGGTCCTCCCAGCCAGGGCTCGGGTGAGTGGGCTGGCGTGGTGTGCTGTGGTGTCGGAGGCCTCCCTGCCCCCTGCTCCTCCCCTGCCCCGTGCTGGCCTGGCAGTCACCTGCTCACTGCCAGCGCAGCCCCTCTGCCGTGGTGTGGGTGGCTGCCCCACCCACATCGGCACCCTGGCTCCTGATGGTTTTCTCTGCTGTTGCTGTTTCAGAAGCCCGGAGCTCATGAGCACTGTCTCAGGGACACGGAGCACGACGGTCACCTTCACTGTCCGCCCTGGCACCTCCCAGCCCATTACCCTGCAGAGCCGGCCCCCCGACTATGAAAGTAGGACCTCAGGAACAAGACGTGCCCCAAGCCCTGTGGTCTCACCGACAGAGATGAATAAAGAGATTCTGCCCACCCCTCTGCCTGCTGCCGCTGCCTCTCCTTCTCCTACGCTCTCAGATGTCTTTAGCCTTCCAGGCCAGTCCCCCGCGGGGGACTTATTTGGCTTAAACCCAGCAGGACGCAGCAGGTCGCCATCTCCCTCCATATTGCAACAGCCAATCTCAAATAAGCCTTTTACAACTAAGCCTGTCCACCTGTGGACTAAACCAGATGTGGCGGATTGGCTGGAGAGTCTGAACTTGGGCGAACACAAAGAGACCTTCATGGACAATGAGATTGACGGTAGCCACTTACCAAACCTCCAGAAGGAAGACCTGATAGATCTGGGGGTGACGCGAGTCGGGCACAGAATGAACATAGAAAGGGCTCTGAAACAGCTTCTGGACAGATAAGGACGCCTGCTCCTGCCCTTTACAGACTTCTCGTTATAACTAGAGATGGGCTTACGCTGAAACGGTTGATGGCCAGGCAGAGGCTGTGAGCACCAACCCCATTCCACGGGTTTGTCTCCTGGTACCCAAAGAAGTGCTGAGGGTGTCCACGGTGTGGGTGCGCCGAGGCCTTGGAATCCTCAGCTCTCCAGGCGGATTTCTTGGGCGCCTTCTGTCCGACAGGGGACGGGAAGGGGGGGGTTCTCAGTGGAAACAGAGTCCCAGCCTGCCTCCCAGCATGCTGGCGGCCTCGCTTCTTTGCCAGGTCCCAGAGGCTCCCATCGATTGCCATGGGATCCCTGCTCTTGTAGGCAGACACCAATGTACTCCAGATACCTCCTGAGACCTCCCTCCGCTCCTCTCCGGGCAGCTCTCGCCACCCCAGGCCCCAGCACATGGCCTTCCTCAATCCTGGGGCCTCTCGGGGACACCTGATGCTCACTGGCTCCTAGCTCCCTCCTGTACTTCGCTTGCGGTGAGATGCTCCCAAACGGGCTTGTCCGGGGCCTTCCCGGCCCTGAAAGGCAGAGAAACTCTTTTTCCCGTCCAATTCTTTGCTCGTCTCCTCCTGTGATGGGCACCCGTGGCTTTTGGGCCATGAGGTTACTGGCAGTGGTGGGTATCTGAGTGGGATTGTGCCCAGCTTTGCTTAGCTTGCTTTATTTCTGCAAGTTGATTAGCGTAGCTCCAAGGTGGTCCAACACACGTCATGTGGAGTTAGTCAGAGCACAAAGTCACGATCCCAAGGAGGAGGGAAGCCCTGGCCATGGGACTTGGCCAGGGTGCAGGCGCCTGGGCGCACAACCTCCTCCGGGACAAGGTCAGTTGTCTGTCAGGAGCATCGACCCAGGAGGGAAAGAGAGGGGTTCTCTGCCTCTCAAACCTCCCTTTAACTGGAGGTCCGCTTAGCTCTGCAGCGGCCAGAGCAGGTGAGCATCCACTCTGACGTGAAGGACAAGAGGACGCGCCGCTCGCGGTGAGCACGGGCTGCCGCAGGTGAGCCGCGTCTTCCCTAGGAGCCGGCGGGGCACCAGGACCTCCGAGAGCGAGCGTCCCTGCTGACATGGCTCCTTGGCTCTCAGAGGCCAGGGAAGGTGGAACTTAGGGCCTTTCCCCCTCTCTCCGGTGTCCGGGAATCCCACCAGCTTGTCTTAACAGTCCAACAGGGTCTCTGAGGGCCCACAGGCAGGGAGGTGGACAGGACCCAGGGGGGAGAACAGAAGGTGGGGCGCAGGACGCGGATGAAACGCAGATGCGCGCAGAAAGGAGGCGGGGAGCGCTCCTGAGCCGCGGCCTTGCCTCTGGCCGCCTGCCTGAGCCTGCCCACCTCTTGCCCCAGAGTCCTTCCCTCCCAAAACAATACCTCTAATGGCCAAGGGAGGTCGCCAGCCACACACAGGCCGCAACCCATCCAGTCAGCCTTCCTGCACATTCTCCCACATTTGGAGGGGACGCGAACGTCAGGTGTTTGGTTTCATTATAATTTCAGAACTAGCCCAGCCCATCTCTAATTATAAAACATCCGGGTTTGTTTTTTGTTTTTTGTTTTTCCTTTTCTTCTTTAGGCTCACAACCACGTGTCTGATGAGGTCTGGAACAACTTTAGAATGAACACGTAAAATTTAGCAATTTAAAATCTTTCTTTACTGCAAGTTTAAATAGGTGTACAGATAGTTTATAAGCACAATATTTTAAGAAAAAAAAAAGTGGCTGGTCTACTAGGCAGCCTTTGTGCCACTTCAGTGCTAGAAAGTTAAAGAAAAACACTTTTATGATTTAATGACACTATTTCTGTGGAATAATTATACAAGTATGACCTTTTTAAATCAACCTTATCTGGATGCATCTGAACCAGCAGAGCTGTGTTATATTTTCTATCTTTGCTAGGACTTCATCACTGAAGGACAATGATTTCTTCAAAAGTGGTTACAACTCACAGTGCAGCAGTTTCTCCAAAAACAAAAATAAAACACCCCCCCCCACACACACACACACCTCTGATTTGGAAATCAAGTCTTTAGACCTTACTCTGTTCCAAAACCTTTTGCAGATCCGTCTTTCTAGGTGAAGGATCCAATCCAACGAGAACTCGATTGGGTATTAAGGCACTTTGCTTTGTGTATTTTGTTTTCCACCATGGCGTGAACAAGTATTTCTCTAGAGAAATTCCAAACCAAGACAGCACAGGCAGCCTGTGAGGCCGCCCCGGGATTTCAGAGAACATGAGGATGTGGTGGTTCCGCCATTAATTTGTCTTCCATTGGGCGATCTCGCAAAATTTCCACAGCACGTCCGTCACTTCATCTGGCTCTTTTCCTTTGCCTACAGTTGGCATTACCTCTCTGTGCAGTGCCAGGCAGGACAGGAGACCTGGTGGCTCTGGGCCCACTGAACTTAGGCAGCCAGTCTGCAACAGCGGCTGCTACTCCCCTTCTTAGAGACTTCAAGCCACATGCCACTAACCAGAAGCAGGCTGAGTGGAAGCCCTGGGGCTGAGGAGGTTAGCTTCTCTTCACAGTGTCTTGTCAGAGGAAAGCAGCGGGACCTCTCAGAATCCACACTGACCAACACGCATTGCCAAGATGACTCCATCTCTAGCTCCATCAGATGATTTTGCTAAGAAAGCAATAGTCCCTCATTCAAATCGCTGCCCATTCTTCTCCCTTCTGCGATTGTCAGGACCAGGCCCTATCCCAGGACCCTCTTTAATGGTGGAACAAACGTTAAACTGCTCATACAACAATCATGTTAATATTATTCCAGGTCTTA
Source organism: Pedetes capensis (assembly GCA_007922755.1). Classification (NCBI taxonomy): domain Eukaryota; kingdom Metazoa; phylum Chordata; class Mammalia; order Rodentia; family Pedetidae; genus Pedetes; species Pedetes capensis. The sequence continues at coordinate 26,413 of VMDO01014108.1, read as the reverse complement.
AGATCAACTTTTGTTATATACTGTAATTTAAACCAACTGCATTTACATGCCTAGTTTCTGTAATATTATGTATACAAACCCAAATCTCTCAAGATGTAAATTATGTATACCTGCCAAGATACCATCTTCAAGGTATCTGTGCACCTTTTCAGATTGATTCATACACAATATAAAAATGACTCAATGTGACTGTTGATTTGCTGAACTTTACATAATAATTATTTGTGATACTTTGGTTAATAAAACAGTGACTTTTTTCTGAGTTATTGAACAGCAAACACTATCCAGTTGATCTGGCAATGACTTTTTTGTGTGTGGGCCATAAACATTGATTTTCCCATTAGGACATTTTTGTTTTCAAAATCCTAATATGTTTCACACTATAATTCATGTTACAACACATGTTCGCATTATCTGTGTTGCTGTTACTTTTGTGCTTTTATTCTTTTTAGACTTTATTAAAAAAAAAAGAAAAAAAAAGCTCCTGTAATTTGCACTTTCTCCCAATCCTTAAATCTCTTGTATGGAACCAAAATTACTGTAAAAAAAATAAATATACTCTTGCACTAAGGTTGTGGTTCTGATTGCAAACAGTGAGAACTGTCTGAATTAAACGAACACAAAGATGCCAGACTTGCAATCTAACGTAGGCTGCGTAGCCAGCATTACCTCTGTAAAACTGACCGGATAGTATCTTTCATGGAAGAGCAACAATACTCCTTTCGTTGAGTTAATCTGCCTCAGTCCCATTTCTTTCCGTATTCTCTATGTCTAAATGGAAGCCTACATTACTCCAGAATTGGGAAAATGTCAAACACTGACTTCCGTGCCCGTTCCTGTGGCGTGTGGAGCCGAGTCCTGGCTTTTCCTCTTGTTTTGGGGTGGGGACCGGGGTGCCCTGGCAGCTGACAGGCTCAATGTCTCCTGAGAGGAGCGGTGCCCCCACACCCCAGCAAGTTAAGCTTCTAGCCATGAGGCCACGGGAGTCCCAGAGCTGGGCGCCCCCTCTGGCTGAAATAACCTGCCAGTATTTGATAAGCTAGATCCGTGGTGAGGCCTAGAGCTAAAGAAAACTCAGGTCTTTGGCAAAGAGCAGAGCCAGGGAGCCCTGGCCTATCTTTTGAGCTTTAAAGGAAGCAGATTTTAAAGGCAAACACTGAACCTCTTTGGCTTCCTCAGTGGGAACTCGGTTTCTGAACAGCTCCTTCTCCTCTGGCACATTCTCCATCTGAATAGCAGCCCTGCGTTCCCATCACGAAGATCCCTCTTGTCTTTGTAGGTCATGCCCCTGCCTTACCTGGACCCCCAACCTCACTGTCTAGGCTTCGTTCCTCGATGAGTCTTAGTGGGTCTTAGAGGAAACCATTTTTGGAAGAGCTTTTCCTGTACTTGAACTTTACTTGAGGCATTTTACCTGAGCTGGACTGCAGAGATCACGGACGGCAGGCGGGCGAAAACACCGCAGGGGCTGAGTGGCCGCACAGTCACCTGCACGTGGCATTGCCCGCTTTGGCGGAGAAGCCGACTGTCACCCAACTGCTTTCTCAGACTTTAGCAGCCTGGCCACTTCACCTTTCAATCCATGCTGTGTCCTCCTGGTCCCTGGAACCTGGTTCTATATCTCACGTCTTTACTGTTTTATGTTTAAAATTGCAATGATCACTGTTCACTGCTTCGACTCTGGAAACTCTCTGTTCACAGAAATTCTGAAACTTTTAATACGAGCCTTCAAATAAATACAAAAAAAGAAAAAAAAGGAAAAAAAAAACAAAGTGTGTGCCTTGGGTGTTTTGAACCTGACCTGCATAAACCATATTGTACTCAAATGCTGTATATTTAAAGGGTAAATATATCTCCAATGTACTAATGTAGCTGATCAAATAGTTATAGTGCCTTGTTTTCTGAACTGAGAAGCCCATATCAATGCACAGCATAAAGAAAGAACCATTCGAGAATGAAATGTTGAGAAGATCTAGCCCTGATTCTGAAGCCTTTCCCGTCAGAAGACTGTGGGACATGCACAGTCAGTTCGGTGAAAAATAAAAAGAACATTGAAACGAGATCGTGTCATCAATTAATTTTCCATTAAAAGTGCTCTCTACGATATCACGTTCCGTATCTTCATTTGATTCAAATACAAACAGGTTTGAGAACTTTCACAAGAAAGAAGTCCTGTGGCAGGTCCTGGGCTTCCGAGCCTTCCTCCCTGTGCTGTGTCGCCCCCTAGTGGTGCTTGCAGGGAATGCTTATTGAGGTGGGCTGTAGTCTTCATTTTCATTTTGCTAAAAATTCACAAAATAGTCATGCTTACTGTCTGTGGCCACACAACTGTCCTCTTTTTAAAAGGAAACTGATATAAGAAATATATCGCTCTAGTTCTTGCCTCTACACTGCCAGGCTCTGTTACTGACAGGTCGTCACACTGCCCGGAGAAGCCTCTGGGCATCTTGCGTGAGCAGAGGAGTCTAGGGCGTGGGAGCACATTAGAAGCCACCACTCTGCCTGTAGAGTGGCCACAGTCACAGCCATGGTGAGCGCTGGGGGACTGCAGGAGCAAACCCCCCCCCCATCTGCTCAGGCCACCCACACTCCCAGAGTCAGGGAAAATCAATACCACGTGCTGCGGCCACTGGCGTGCCTTTGGCTTGTCCTGCCACATCTCGCGGGAGCAAGATCTCCTCAGATCCGCACCCTCCCTTGTGCATGCTGACCTCACGAGACTGTCATCAGGGCTATGGTCCCCAAGCTATGGGTTTCAGGCAACACATGTGGCCCATAATCCAGAAAGGTGAGGGAGGGCCACGGAGGGGCCAGAGCTGTGCAGCTCCATCCCCCTGGCCACACACCAGCTGCCACCTCTGCTCAAAACACACGCAGCGGGGCCAAGAGTCCGAAGGATGAGGCGGAGCACCCTCCGCAGCCACTGGGTGAGGTGGCCTGGGCCCTGGATGAGATGCAGATCACACAGCCAGGTCCCAGACTCTGGCGACAACTCACAGACCTGCTTCTGGTGGCCAGCACCCTGTCCTGGTGGTCCTGGCTTACAGAATGACTGTAAAGACATGTTCTCCCAAACCCAGGACCTAGAGAGCAGGAGGGACACACAGCACCAGCAGACACCAGTTTCTGTTGCTATGTGGTCCCCAGAGAGGCCCAGGCTTGAACCTTCTGCTCCAAGTGCTCTCTGCGCCAAGCGCCATTCAGGGCCCTACACCAGTATTTCACAGCTCTGCGGGGGCAGAAGGCGCGAGCCCCACAGCACAGGGGAAGACGGCTGGTCCTGCCGCGGCGCCCTGCCAGTGGAGAGCCAGGGTTTGCCCTCCTCCCTGGACAAGTCCCTCTGTGGGTGAGAACGCACAGGTGCGCTGGGAACCAGATCTCGGTCAGAATCCACGCCGAGCCCGATGACAAGACGACTCCCTCTCGCCATCCCCTGCTGAGGTCATCTGAGCATTGCGGGCTCAGGAGGCGGAGCAAGGTTGGGGAAAGAGAAGGCTTCATGTGGCGGCATCGTGGCCACCTTAATCCTCTCACCTGAGCTCAAGAGAGCTGCAACCCAGGAACCCTGGTCCACATGGGGAAGACCCGACACCGTACAGGACACCAGAGTTCAGATGCGGCGTCCGCTTTATTACTCACAGGAATCCCGAGAGGTGAGTATCGTCCTCTTAAGATGAGGAAACCGAGGCTCAGAGAACCCACGAGCACCCAGAACAAGGCCTCCTGAAGACTGGGTCCTCCCTACACGCGCGGCTTGGGCCCTGGCCCCATTCCTCCACAGCTTCCTGTGAAACTCTTCCGCTCCCGGCTGTCAGCATCCACAAGCCTCCTGACACACTCTTTGGTGGCCTGAGTCAGCCAGCACCAGTTCTGGTGCCCACAGTGCCCTAGCTCCTGACCCACCACAGCATCTTTTTTCCCCACAGCCTCTTCCACCAGTGGCAACGGGGCAGCCCTTTGCTTCCCCTCCTGATCGGGGGAAGACACCCAATGACAGAGAAGGGTCAAGCAAAGGAAGGAAGCGCCGAGGAGCTGCAGGGCTGCAGACCCACTGCTCCGAAGCTCACATAAAGCCAGAGGCACAGTGCGGCAGCAGCCTTCCTTGGCCTTGGAGCCTGCCATCTGGGCAAGCTAAAAATAAGTGATCCATTTTCAAGCAGAAGTTTATAAAATGTGACTACAAAGGCCCCCACGGAGACACTGGAGATGTTGGGGCCCATGGGGAAATCACAGAGCCTGAAACCTTGGGCATCCTGCAGGCAGCTGCCCTCACCCACACAGGCACCTGGCCCGCCTTTCTCTGGAGGGCTAGTGGAGTAGGTGGCGGTTCCTCACGGTGGGAGGGAAGGAGACCACATGATCTAGCATGAAGGGCATCCACAGCAGGGTCCCAGAGACAGCCGCCCAGCCCCAGCCCACTGACCTCTTTAAGACAGCCCGCCTCCCTGTTCACCGTGCTACACCCACCATGCCACACAAGAAGGACCTGGAAGACTCCTCCCCTGGGTCTGCATGGCCTCCTGGACCACCAGATCCAGGCGAGGAGAGCTGGTGCCAATCACATCTCCTAGCTCCCCAGGGCACTGATCAACACTCCCCAAGGGGTTCTTGTTTACCCATCATCACGGGCCACCCTACCCTGTACACTCCTCTGGCATACACGCCCCTGGGGGGCTCTGCCTGTTCCAAGCTCTGCTGTGGCCTGGGCACGGGCCATTACAAACACTCTCCTCTTGGCCAGACCCCAGCCAGGCTCCCCACAGCCCTCTTCTCCACAAGACCTCAGCTCAGCCTGGGACACACACTGTCAGCCCAGCGCTGGGGAGGCGCCCGAGTTCCAGGCCGGCCTGGGCTACGCAGCGAAACCCTCACTTAAAAACAAAAAAGTAAAATAAAATAAGGGCTGAGCGTAGCTCAGTGGCAGGGCGCGTGCCCAGCAGGCCCTGTGTTTGATCCCAACCCCAGCACCAAAAAAAAAGAGAAAAAGAAAAAAGGAAACAAAGCCCTGAAGGACTTGCCCTCCACCCCAACACCAGGGCTGAAACACCAACGGTGCAGCCCCTCCAGGCAGGCTCGGGGTGCCCTGGGGGCCGTGCCCTCCCCCGGGGCACGGCAGTGCCCGCGGGCCCTGTCGGCTCCCAGCGCACCCAAGGCCGGCCGCCCGCCCCACCTCGCGCAAGCGCACTGGGCCTCACCCGCACCTCCGTGGCCGCCATTTTACCTTCAACTGTGGACAAAGCCCTCCTCCTCCTCCTCCTCCTCCTCCTCCTCCTCCTCGTCCTCCTCCGGGTTCAAGCAGCCCCCAAGCTCCCCCACCAAGACTCTGGGGACGCAAAGGGGCTCCCGGGACCCACCGGGGCCCTCAGCCCTCGTCCTGGTCCTTCAGCCAGGACCCTGCGGCCTCCACCTGGCCCTTGGCTCCCTCCTTATGTCCAAATAAGGCCCCACAGAGGATGCTGGGTCCACAGGTCACGTGCCCCATGTGGGCCAGTCATGGCAAAGAGAGTGGGCTCGTGATTCATTCCCCTGGAGTGGGCGTGGCATGCCCTAGCCAATCCACAGGGCCAGGAGGCCCTCGCAGTTATGGCCTCTGGTCTCAAACTTGCGATCCTCCTGCCTCAGCCTCCCGAGCCGCTGGGATTACAGGCATGAGATAGACCCGTTTTTTAAATCCACTCATCTACTGGTGGATGGGCTGGGATTTAGCTCAGTTGGTAGAGCACTGCTCTGCAGTCTCTGAGGTCCCGAGTTCGAGTCCCAGCACAACAAAAATGGGAGAAGGACATGGCAATCCACTCCTGAGGCAATCCTGAAACACTCAGCCATTGAAAACCCTATGAGGGTCGCTATGAGTTGGATACCACTCGATGGCACCTAACAACAACAACAACAACGGATGAATACTTGCGTTGTTTCCACATTTACCTGTTGTAAAAATGCTGCCACAAACATTCACGTGCAAGCTGTTGTTCAAACATGTTTTCTGCTCTTTGGAGCAAATCCCCAAGAGCGGAGTGGCTGGGCCCAGGGTCACTCAGTATTGAACTTGGTGAAGAACAGCCAACAGCGTTCCGCCATGGCTGCACCATTTCACATTCCCACCAGCATACAGGAGGGCCGCACCCAGGAGACTTCTGGGGCATCCTCCTCTGATGGCTGCACCTCTTTGTGGGGTTAGGTCTGAGTTTGGGGATGCTGCGCTCCATCTCACACTGGGGACAGGGTTGGGACAGAGACTGAACTCCCCCACTCCACCACGTTGGTGTTTAAGTTGCAGACTTCCAGGCCCCCCTTTACTCCGAGGCCCCCCGCAAAGCCTCCGCGCCTCCATTGGTCCCAGCTCACAGAAGATGAGCTCTAAGGCCTCGGTTCTCAAGGCGTGGCCCCAAGCAGGTGGCGGCAATAGCAGCCTCACGTGAGAACTGGTTGGCAGCATGAGGTTTTGCCCCTCCAGCCACCTGCCAAATTAGAAGCTCTGGGCAGGGCCCAGCCACCTGTTTGCCAACCTTGGGAGGTCGGAGCACACCACACAGCTGATCCCTGCTGGAGAAATCTACCGGCGAACTTCAGCTGTGTGACACCAGGGGACACAAGGGACTGCGGAAGCCAGTGGGGGCTGTCCAGTCTCTACACATGGACCCCTGTGCTCCTGTGGCAGCTCGTTTGGCTACAGAGTGACCGAGAGAGGCTGCACAAGGCTTACAGTCACTTCTGTCCTCCACTGCCAAGGAGCAAGGGGAGGAGTCACTGCGCCTCCCTCCCCAGGGTGGGAGGAGCTTCATCTGGGACCCAGCCTCCCGGACTCCTCAGCATTCCCATCTGAAGCACACAGTGATGATCCCTGTAGTCCTAGGAACTCTGCGGGGAAAATGAGGTCCTGGTTGGGAACTTGCCTGGCAAAGCAGAAAGGAATGTCCAAATATAGGATGGATTATTTTTTTGATAAATAGGTAATAATAAATGTGGTAGAAAATTCAAAGGCTATCAGAGAAAAGCTCACCTACCCAGTCCAGCCCCCAAGGCCTCCCCCGAAGCTCTGCCCTATTAAGGATTCTTGTGATTCTTCCCAGGGCTGGTTCGGGCATCTGTGGGCACGTGTGCAGGGTCACCTGACAAACCCAAACCTAGCTCACGCTACATGCTCTTCTGCACCAGCCTTGCTCTTTTCTAAATCACTATGAAATATTGTTGTGAGGTACTGTCCAACTCATAGCAACCCTACATACAACAGGCAAAACACTATTGTGAGTGATTCTCTGCTATTCATAGGGTTTTTAGTGGCTGATTATTTTTTGGGAGTGGGTTGCTGGGTCCTTCTCCCAAGCCTACAGCACCTGGTGTTCCCAGGTGGTCTCCTATCAAGGACTAACCAGGCCAACCCTGCTTAGCTTCCGAGACCTGATGGGATCAGACACCACAGTGGTCCAGCTGCAGGCCATTATGAAATATATTAGGCACTTCATTGTACTCCTGAGGAATCTGTACCTGGGCCAGGAGGCAGTTGTTCAGACAGAACAAGGAAACACTGCCTGGTTTACACTCACGAAAGTGGTGCGTGAGAGCCGTATGCTTTCACTCTCCCTCTTTGATCTCTATGCTGAGCAGATAATCTGAGAAGCTGGACTTTTATGAAGAACGTGGTATCAAGATTGGAGGAAGACTCATTAATGACTACATTCTTTAAATGACACAACTCTGCTGCTGAAACTGAAGAGGATCTGAAACATCTACTGATGAAGATCAAAGAACACAGCACGCAGTATGGCTTACACCTCCACATCAAGAAAACAGAAACCCTTACAACTGGTCAGCACGCAACTTCGTGATAAATGGAGGAACGATTGAGGTTGCCCAGGATTTTCCTTTTCTTGGTCTTGTAATCAACACTCATGGAAGTTGTTGTTGTTGTTGTTAGGTGCCATCGAGTTGGTATCCAACTCATAGCGACCCTCATAGGGTTTTCAATGTCTGACTGTTTTGGGGATTGCCTTGGGAGTGGATTGCCAGGTCCTTCTCCCATTTTTATGGTGCTAGGAATTGAACTCTGGACCTCAGAGACTGCAGTGCAGCACTCTACCAACTGAGCTAAATCCCAGCCTGTCTCATGGAAGTAACAGTCAAGAAATCAAAAGATGCATTGCTTTGGGAGCAGCTGTTGCAGAAGACCTGTTTAAAGTGTTGAAAAGTAAAGATGTCACATCGAAGATGACCCCGCACTTGATTCATGCCATGATATTTTCAGGCGCATTATATAGTTGTGAAAGCTGGACACTGAATACGGGAGACAGGAAAAAAATTGATGCTTTTGAATTATGGTGCTGGCAATGAAAATTGACTACACCACATACTGTCAAAAGAACCAACAGATCAAGCCGGGCGCGGTGGCGCATGCCTGTCATCCCAGCAGCTCGGGAGGCGGTGGCAGGAGGATCGCAAGTTCGAGACCAGAGGCAGTCTGTGTTAATTTAGCAAGACCCTGTCTCAAAAAGTAAAAGAATGGGCTGGGGGGTGCAGCTCAGTGGTCCCCAGCACTTGCAGAGCACGCAAGCACGAGGCCCTGGGTCCTACCCCCAGTACCGCAAAAAAAAAAAAAAAAAAAAAAAAAGAACCAACAGATCTGTCTTAGAAGTACAGTCAGAATGCTCTTGGGAAGCAAGGATGGCTAGACTGTGACATATTTTGGACATGTAGTCAGGAGGGACCAATCCCTGGAGAACGACCTCATATTTGGGAGAGTGGTAAGTTAACAACAACAATAAAAAAAGGATCCCTCAAGTAGATGGATTGCCACAGTGTCTGCAGCAATGGGCTTAAACATAAAAAAGATGGTGTGCCTGGCACAGCGTCAGGGAGTGTCTCGTTCTGTTGTACATAGGGTCACTAAGAGCAGCACCTGATTCAAGGGCACCTAACAACAAACATATCAGGTACACAGGAAGGGTGGAGAATACCAAACACCCACGTCCTCCACGTAGCTTAAGACAGCAAACGATCTAAGTCCCCTGGCTCCCTTCAGGCTCCAGCCTCCTTCCTCCCACCCGGAGGGAACCGCTGCCGGAACCTGGTGTCCATTCCCAGGAGGTGTTTTTCTGTTGATTGTATAAAAAAGTTTCCATAAATAGTATGTAACATTATCATGTATAATTTAAAACCTTCTGCAACGTTCTCTACTCCGTGCCTCAGGCAATGAGACAGCCCCAATCAGGGGCCAGTGCCTGGCACATGGCATCCTCCTGGTGAGTGCTGCCACTGCTGTCATTAATACTATAAAGGTGATTAGCAATCATCAATGTGTCTGCAGCTGGCTTATATTGCTCAGTGATTTCGAGATTATTCAAGATGACAGATGTAGCTCTGGATCCTGGGTATTCACAGTTGAAGAGTATTACACTGTATTAACATATTAAAACGTATGTATCCATTCTTTTTTTTTTTTTTTTTTTGCAGTAGTTGGGGGTGAACCCAGAGCCTTGCACTTGAATGCTTTGCAAATGCTGGACCACTGAGCTGCACCCCCCAGTCCATTTTTTTACTTTTTTTTGAGACAGAGTCTCACTAAATTATGCAGACTGCCTCTGGTCTCAAACCTGCAATCCTCATGCCTCCTCCTCCTGAGCCGCTGGGATTACAGGCGTGCGCCACTGCGCTCGGCTTGTACCCATTTTTCTGTTGATAGATGGTTACATCATTTCCAGTTTTTCACTAATGAAAACAATTTTTGCAATGGAAAAAGCAAATGTTATATGCCAGGTCCGTTTCCACTCATGATGGGTAGACTGACTCCCCACATGAGGAAGGGTACCTTTAAAAGGTATCAGAGGGTAAATCCACCAAGAGGGGGAAAAAGTACCTCAAAGCCTTTGACGGGAAAGTCCACCGAGAGGGGAAGAGTACCTCAAAAAGGGGTCTCTTCATGGAGAGGGACTTGGAATCTTGCCTTTTCTTTTTCCTAAATTTGAATTGGTCACTGTTTTCTTCATATAATAAAGTTCTGGGAATTACTAATGAAAAACAAGTAATAAGTGTCAATATATAATCTTCTGACTCCCTGAGCAGTGCTCATTCAGATTGGGAGCTAAAAAAGCCTCCCTAGCAGACTTACAATAAAAGAATTCTTAAGTGATTTCCAACAACTTAAACTCCTTGAGTTAACACAAACCAAAGTTTCTATACCAAAGGCCCTCCAGCAAGCAAAACAATCTGATAAAACACCCATTTTTCTTATTGTGAACTCAGTAGGGTGACACATTTACAATAGTTTAGCTGCCCCTAGTTCCCACACAGGGCTGGGATTTAGCTCAGTGGGTAGAGCGCTGTGCTGCAGTCTCTGAGGTCCCGAGTTCAATTCCCAGCACCGCAAAAATGGGAGAAGGACCTGGCAATCCACTCCCAAGGCAATCCCGAAACAGTCAGCCATTGAAAACCCTATGAGGGTCACTATGAGTTGGATACCAACTCGATGGCACCTAACAACAACAACAACAAGTTCCCACACAAGAATAGAGTGATTTACAATAGTTAAACTACCCCTAGTTCAGAGTAGTTTATAATAATTAAATTGCCTCTAGTTCTCACTAAAAATAATCAATAACTTAGACGTAGAACATAAACATAGTCATAGATGCTTGGTCATCTTAGTTCAGAGTAAACACAATTTATCTCTAAGTTATCTCTTACTCGGATCACCACGTGACACTTTTGTGATAATCTAATGGAATGATTATTAACAAAGCCTTGTTGTAACCCATCAATGCTGCCAATTCCCTTTGTCCTTTTCCTGACCTTCCATATGGTTTAGTGAATTTTAGTTTCTGTATATAAGGCTGAGCTATTTGGGAAATAAATGGAAAAGATTCACACTGCCTCCGAGCTGCTGTGTCTGCTGTTACCCCATCGCCGACTCCTCAACCCGCCTTCAGGAAACCCTGGATCCTAGGCTGTAGCTGGACTGCAGCAGTTATATTACTCTGTACCCTACCAACATTTACCAGTAAAGGGAAAAAATAATTTTGGAGGGGATGACGACTTCGTTTCCTGGGGTACACCTGCCATTCATTACACAGTTGTCCCAACCCACAGGCCGTCCAACACCAAGAATGGACCCCGTGTAACCGGCTGACTTCCGGTGAGACTGCACGGATGCAGTACAGCAGCTGCCACAGGGGGTTAGGACCAGGCGCGGCTGGGCATGCGCAGGGAGAGGCAGTGTGTGCAAACTCTCTGGACCTTCCTCAAAATGTTGCTATGAACCTAAGACGGCCCTAAAATAAGAAGTCTTTAATAAAAAAATAAAAATAACGTTTCTGAGGGCAGGTGTAGCGGCATACCTGTGACCCTCATAGTCCAGAGGTGGAAGCAGGAGGATCATAAGTTCGAGGACAGCATGGGCTGTGTAGCCCAATCCCAATCTCAAAACAATAAATAAAAATGGTGGTTTTCAACATTATGCTACGGAAAGAATGTGGGGCTGTAGCTCAGTGGTAGTGCACTTGCCTAGCGTACTTGAGCTCCCCACCCCCAAGGAAGCCAGTCACAAATGGCCACATGTTGTAAGATCCCATTAGAGGCGGGTCTGTAGAGACAGACAGTAGCCCTCCTACTAGTTGCTAGGGGCTGGGGAATGGGAGAACGCAGAGCAACTGGGGGATATGGAGTTTCTTTTGGGATGAAAATGTCATGGAATCAGAGAGTGGTGATAGTTCCATAGCTCTGAATGCACTGAAAGTACAAGCTTTGAATCATATGAATCATAACAAGTATTGATTTTTAAGGGAGGAAAAAAAAAAACAATGCTTTTCTAATTGTGATATTCTGGGTTGGATCCCAGATCAGGAAAAGACCATTCATGGGCAAGTTTATGTGACCCAAATAAAGCCGGCTGCTTAGTTAAGAGCATTGTACCCACATTAATTTCCCATTTTAATAAATGCACCACAGCTAAGATGTTAATCATAAGAGAAAACCAAGTGGGGGGATATATGAGAATTTTCTGCATTAGTTTGTAACTTCTCTATAAGTCTAAAGTTATTTCTTCTCCAGAGGTTGGTCCCTCCTGACTACATGTCCAAAATATGTCACGGTCTAGTCATCCTTGCTTCCAAGGAGCACTCTGGGTGCACTTCTAGGATGGGTCTGTTGGTTCTTTTTGGCAGTCCGTGGTATATTCAATATTCATCTCCAGCACCATAATTCAAAAGCATCAATGCTTCTACTGCCTCCCTTGTTCAATGTCCAGCTTTCACAACCATATGATGCGACTGAAAATACCATGGCATGAGTCAGGCGCACCTTTGTCTTCAATGCGACATCTTTACTTTTCAACACTTTAAAGAGGTCTTTTGCCACAGCTTTTCCCAGGAGGGTAAATGAAATAAACCAGGCACAGAGAGCCAGATATGACATGACCTCGCTCTTATGCAGAACCTATAAAAGTTGGATTCATAGAAACAGAGGCTGAAAACATGGTTCCTGAGGTTGGGAAGAGGAAGGGGGGTGGTGACACTCAAAGGACACCAAGCATCAGCTACGCGAGAGTCATCAAGAGATCTGTTGTACAACACGCCATCCACGCTAGTAATGGTGCATTGTTGTTGTTGTTGTTAGGCGCCGTCGAGTCGGTGTCCGACTCATAGCGACCCTCATAGGGTTTTCAATGGCTGACTATTTCGGGATTGCTTTGGGAGTGGATTGCCAGGTTCTTCTCCCATTTTTGCGGTGTTGAGAATTGTACTCGGGACCTCAGAGACTGCAGCGCAGCGATCTACCAACTGAGCTAAATCCCAGCCCCACTTAACGCAACCTAATTCTCCCCTACCAGGAAGTGGAACGTATCACAGGTTCTGGGGATTCGAACATGGACATCTTGGGAACAGCAGAGAGTTGTGAGGTTGACTGAGACCCACACCCATCTCACTCACACGCTGCACCAGGGAGGTGATACTTCCTTATTTAATAGCAAGAGGCTTAATTAACCAAGAAAATATGGACAGACACTCAATCTGGCTTATATTAGCGGGAAATCCTGCAGCTCTTGAGTGACAACCGAACTGTCTCAGTGGGTTTTGAAACATTAATTGAATAACCCTCGGATAACAATTAGCGTGGATGGGGAAAATCATCTTACCACTCAGCCCATTTTTATCGACTGTGTTCCTTACCGCGGTTCACTTTCACAATCATCATCAAAAGCAAAGCTTGTCTTTCCAGGGTAGAGCAAACAGGTCAGGAAAAATAACCAGAGCGAAGAGTAAATAAGGACACTGTGGTCCCTCATGGAGTGTTCTGAACAGAATTCAAAAGGAGGGATAGAGAGATGGAGTGTCCTAGTGTCTCAGGAGAAACAAGCAAAAATTACTAAATGTTCTGTCACAACTTCTTAAGGTGCATTCAACTCATTCCATCCAACTGCTTTTGCTGTCAGTTTTAGGGGTTTCTTTCTTTCTCTGGGATTCCTTCTTTTCAGGGCTTTGGGCATACTTTGCAAGCACTCTACCACTAAGCTGTAACCTCAGCCCCTTATTTTTTATTTTTTATTTTTTGTGGTACTGGGGATTGAACCCAGGGCCTGGTGCTTGCATGCTTTGCAAGCGCTGGACTACTGAGCTGCACCCCCAGCTCATTTTTTTACTTTTTGAGACAGGGGCTAAGTTATACAGACTGCCTTTAGTCTTGAACTTGCGATCCTCCAGCCTCTGCCTCCCGAGCCACTAGAATTACAGGCATGCACCACTGTGCCTGGCTGTTTTTTATTTTGAGACAAAGTCTTGCTAAATTGCATAGGCTGCCAGAACTCATGATCCTCCTGCCTCAGCTGCCTGAGTTGCTGGGGTGATAGGCGTGAGCAAGGGTGTCCAGCTGCTGGCATTGTCTTTTGGGACCAGGTCTCAACTGTTGCCCAGGCTGGTCTCGAACTCATGGGCTCAAGCAATCCTCCTGCCTAGGCCTTCTGAGTGCAGGTGCTCAGGCGCCACTGCCCCCAGCTCTCTAACTGTGAAGGTGTCCTGCAGATTCCAAACTCCAAGTAGGCCCAGTGACTCCTGCAAGCACCTGACCAAAAAGGTGGCTCTTTTCAACCTATCTTCCAGTGACGAGGTTGGAGATTCGGAGTGGCAGGGCCTTTTGGGTAGCGAAGCCCATGTGGGCTCCCATGGTGTCAGCACTCTGCAGGGCAGAGGAGCCCTGGGAGCTTCGGAGTGGCAGGGCCTTTCAGGGTGTGAAGCCCGGCTCCCACAGCGTCGGCACTCTGCAGAGCAGAGCCTTGTGGGAGGATCTTCCTCAGGACAGCCCCTGGCCAGCCGCAGCAGCTCCCCAGAGTTCCCTGATCTCCCTCCAGAGCCTTCTCTTTTCCCGGGTGACTGAGATCTGCAGCTGGAGGGAGTATCATGGTAGAATGGCCCATCCCCTGCGCATCTGGCTGTCCTCAAAGGTCACGTCACCTGACAGGCCGGTACTGAGACCACACTCGATTCATGCTTGCCTACCCCAGGCCCTCTCTGGGAGCCTTGGGTTGAGGAAGCACCAGCAAGCCGACCTCCCAGATGCAAAGCAAGCAGCTTGACCCGGACTCAGTACTCTCCAGTCTGTGCACACCACAGCTGCCTGAGCGGCAGGCAGCGCCTCCAGGGCTCTTTGGAGAACGTAGCTCCCTAGGTGCCAGTCACTTCCCACGCCGGGCACCAACAGACAGGGCTACCCATATCCTGGCCTGTCCCCCAGCAAGCTGCCCCCACGTCGCTTCTCAGGCCAAAGGGGGCCTATGGATGAATCAGCCCTTGAGGCAGAAGGCATAGTGGGTTGATTTTAAAACCAACACATCTAGCCGGGCGCGGTGGCGCACGCCTACCATCCCAGTGACTCGGGAGGTGGAGGCAGGAGGATCGCCAAGTTCGAGACCAGAGGTGCAGGGGCTTCCTAGCCATGCCTGGTCACCGACAGAGCATGACAGACCTGCCCACGATGGGTCCCGTCCTCACCGTACCTGTCCCCATCTCTGCTCAGACGCGGCGGGCCATTTCCACACATCCCTGTGCCTCTGTCACACCCTGTGCCCCAGCCCTGCCCACCGGTTGTCCTGTGGGAATGGCCTTGCGTGTTTCTTCAGGCGTGGCCTCCTGCAGGTCGCCACAGCGTCCCCTGGCAGGCACTCTCTTCTTCCCCTTGTGATTGAAATGTGGCCCAGGTCCCGCCCTGCGGAGCCGCTGGCTGTGCCAGCCTTGCCGCGGGAGGAGAGCGGAGCTCTGGGCTTTGGATCCTGTGAGCAGCACCAGAAAGGCCTATTTGCCACCCGCAGGGGAGGCAGAGGCAGCCCGAGGGCCGCTGCCATACCCAGCAATCCCCGTGTAGCGTCGTGACCTGGGCTCAAGTGCGGCAGGAGCATGTCAACACAGCCCAGCAAGGCTCCGGGGGGCCTGACAGGTAGGACTGTGGGCAGTAATCAGGGACCCCTGGCCCTGCAGCCACCCAGGTGCCACACAGGAACCACCAAGTCAGGGCCCAAGGGGAGCAGACCCGATCAGCCAGGGCCACCTTCTCAGTTCTCCAATTGCAGGAGGAAAACAACTCCTGCCGTCCAACTTAGCCTGGAAGCAGAACGCTCCACTGCTGCAGCCTCTGCATAGGCCCCCAGGCCAGGCCACAGCTCGCTGCTCAGGGGCCACAGGCTTCCGAGGGCCCTCGGGGCTGGGGAGAGTGGCCACCAGCACAGGGTCCTGGCTTCAGAGGACCAGCAGAGCCTAGGCCAGTGCGTGCCAAGGGACCTGCCAAGATAGGACTCGAAGCGACTACAGCCGGGATGTGGGGCTCTGCGCCTGCTGCCATGTCTGCCTTTTCACCTGCTTCCTCCAGGGGAGGCAAGGGCATTTCTCCCCATGTCTCCAAGCCCTCTCCTCCTGCCCAGGCAAAGCAGCCCACGGGGAGAGGCCCATCACCATGGCAACCATGGAGCCGGCTGGAGCCGGCTGATCCCAGCAAGTGCCAAAGGCCTGGCTCTCCACTCCCCACAGGCAGCTTCCTCCTAACTCGGCTGACCCCAGGCGGGCCCAGGGACCAGGCCCTCCCTCAGCCACCAGCCACTCTGCCAGGCCCACAGTGTCCTTCCAACTTTCATTTACTGTATCCTAAAGGGAAAAGACACCTTTGACTACAGTGCGACCACCTGAGGACTGATCTGGAGAAGTATTTCTCTTGGAACCCTTATCCGGAACAGTGGTGGCTCGAGAGAACACCTCAGCCCATCACCAGCGCCCCTGGAGGAGGCCGAGCATTTAGCGGGACGCTGAGGCTGGCCAGAACACCAACAGAAGGCACGGAGGAAGAGGACGAAGGGCGGTCCCAGCGCCCACCGGGGAGCCACTGCAGACCACCACAACCGAGCCTCAAGAGAAATCACACAAGTGGATCCAAAAAAAGTTTATTCTGAACATTTAATTTAAAAAAATCATACCTATGAGTTGTGCTACAGAAACTCAGATCCAGTCAGTTGTGTATAAAATCTGATGGGCGGTGGAGCAGCAGAGACGATGCGGGAATGTCCTTCAGGAGGGGGAACATGTGCGTCACAACCATCGTGTCCCAAATAGCAGAGATGCTTCTGCTCATCCGTGGGGAGGATCCGCTGTCCACCTGCCCGCGCACTCCTCGACTGCTCCAGCCTCCTGGTGTCTCAGGACACCCTTTTGAGTCCCCACATGAGCAGCAGGCGGTGCAGGGCCAGCCACTCCCCAAGGAGCTGCAGCGGGCAGCCCGGGGCTGAGCACAGCCTCACTCACAGGTGTATTGTTAGCTAAGTCAATCAAGTCTCACTGTGATTGAACATGGCGTTTTGGCAAAAGTTAGCGCAGCTCCCCCGTGAGAACATGCTTCTGGCAGTCCACGCCAAGAAGGCACTTGCCTTCCTACAGTCACGTGGCATGTGGCCACACATACACATGCCACACCCGCAGGCCGCACAGGGCTGTGAGACAGTCCAAGGGATGGTCGCTGACACCAGGCGGGCTGAGCCCAACGTTAGTTGTAAGCGTATCACTAAGACCACAGTCTTTCACCGTGGACCCAGAACTGAGACAAGGTGGGAGGGGACAGCAAAAGGACTCAGTGACACTTCGTGGTAGGGCAGGAGATACTCAATGGGAAGGCGGCCTCAGGGGAAGGGCGGAGACAAAGACAAGATGAGGAGGAGCCGGGAAGACAGCTGTGTGGTGGCGAGGTACCACCACCACCTCCACTCCAAGTCCAGGGGCCCTCGGGCACCGCCCCTGCCTGCCACCCACGAGGCCACCATCGGAGCAATAGATGCGGACGTGAGCATTTGTGTTTGCCCTTGGGAGACCCCGACTGTCATGGGGATCATGACGGGACACTTACGACTGACCCCAGGAGAACTACAGATCCCTGAAGTGGCTGCACATGACGGTCAATTTGGCAGAGAAAGAAAATATCTTTGATGGATAAAAATAATTACCAAAGTCCTTCTAAGTAACATGATTATAATATATTAGCAAATTCTGTGGCATAAACATTTTCAAAAGCATCAGCAAAAGTATTAAATATAAAAGCAATATGTATACTCCCCTCCCCGCCCTTGGAAAAAAGAGAAAGAAACGGAAGATCAACCCCGAGCCCCAAACCCCGTGAAGGCATGATCTGTAGTGTGAATCCGCGCAGCCGTGGCGCAAGGCCGCTGGCCGCCCTACTGCCGCAGCTCCACGTAGTTGGCCGGGAAGAGCCCGTACCTGCCCTTGCACACCCCACGCCACCAGCCGTCGTCAATCATTTCAATGTTGGTGATGATGTCATCGGGGTCAAAGGAGATCTCGTCATCGCCCGCTGGGGAGAGAGCGCAGAGACTGAGATGCAGACGGCTCCTGGTCAGCGGGAAGGAAGGTGCACCCAAGACCAAGCTGCCCCCCAGGCAGGGGCTGCCTCCTATGGAGACCCACCCCTGGCCCAGGCACAGCCAAGGTGGCTCCAAACAGTTAGCGGAGCCCATCCATGAAACCCCGGCCCACACCAGACGCACTGCTTCGTGGAAAGGGTCTCTTCACAACTCTGAAGGGGGTTCCTCTCCAGCCCCAAGTCCAGGGGACACATGATGGTGGGGGAAGGATGCTGGAGAGGGTGACTACAGATGTGGCAAGGGGAAGTCTAGAAGGAAGCCGAGGCAATAGGCTGGAATGGGAAGTAGTGGGGTTACTGAAATACACACCCCGCTCCGCCAATGTCACGGAACCCACATGGATACAAGCAAATGTGTGTTAAAGGGAATAAGGCAGCTGGGCCCAGTGGGACACACTGGTGATCCCAGCAACTCAGGAGGCAGAGACAGGAGGGTCACAGGTTCAAGGCCAAGGTGGTCTGAGTAATTTAGGGAGACCTTGTCTCAAGATTGAAAAATAAAAAAGTGGGATGGGGTGCAGCTCAGTGGTAGGTTGCTTGCAAAGTATGCGTGAGACCCGGGGTTCAACGCCCCAGTACCAGAATAAAAAAAGTAAAAAATGACCTTGGGCTGCAGCTCCATGGTAGAGCGCTTGCAAAGCCTGCACAAGGGCCTTGGTCCACACCCTCACTTCTGTCCCCCACAAAAAAACAGGAATAAAGGTGAGAGGGGAAAGGTCGTCTTCTGAGCAGTCTAGCTCAGAAAAAAGGAGGGACTGGGAAGGAGGCATCCTGCAAAACGCCTACCAACTGCTAAGGGAGCGGCAGGGACTCTGGACGTGGCTGCCCCCACACCGCAGCGGTGGGATGGATGCTGTGGCTGGCACGAGGTATGGGGGGAGCGGCACAGTTTCTGGGGCCTGCCAGCCCAAGAACACAGGCTCTGCCCAGCCCGGGTGCAGCCCAAGCAGGACCCATGGGACTGAGGAGCGCGGTGGCGTGGGTGTGATTTCCTCGCCAGGAGAGGGAGTGTTCACGACAGACCTTGTCCCTGACCATGGGAAATGCACGTGACGTCTCTAGGGGTGAAGGGACCCTTGCTGCTGCAACTGAACCCCCTCACCCCAGGGTTCAGAGAAAGACTGATAACGGGGTGCATGCAGAGACAGAACACGAGGAAAGATGATATGGGAGCTCCTGGGGCCCTCTTAGCAACTTCCTGAATAAAGCGCCATTCAAACCCGCGCAGGCGTCGTGTGCACTGGGGAGGCTGAGGGAGCAGCGCGGCTCGCGCCCAGGAGCACAAGCCGGGCCTGAGCAACACAGCAAGCGTCCACCGCAAGCGGAAACGCTCAGTGTTGCTCCAGGCCGGACTCGGGGCAGGGGGAGGGCGGGAAGCGCGGGCGCCTCACCGGCCTGGTAGTCGTAGAGCGCGATGGCCGTGATGCCCAGGTCGTTCTCGTACTCGTCGTAGGCGCTCTCCTCTGAAAGCAGAGCAGGGGGGCTCAGCACGGCCCACGCCTCACAAGCGCACCGCCCGCCTTAGCCACTCCTGGGGCAAAACGCTGCAAGGTCGGGGTGGGAACCGCGAGGAGAGAGACCTGACGGTGACAGCCAG
Organism: Pedetes capensis; assembly: GCA_007922755.1. Taxonomy (NCBI): domain Eukaryota; kingdom Metazoa; phylum Chordata; class Mammalia; order Rodentia; family Pedetidae; genus Pedetes; species Pedetes capensis. Next base: position 6,924 of record VMDO01014108.1, on the reverse strand, counting down.
GTCCTACCTGGCAGGTGTCAGGGCGGCAGGAAGCTGGGCAGCTTCCAGAGAAAAGAAAGGACCCCAGCTCTCAAGAGCAAGTCCGAGGACCCGCACCTCTGACAGCACAGGAAGTACGAGCGCCCCGCAGGATCAGGACCCTTTGGGGGGTGCCTTTTAAAAGAACGGTCCGTGCTTTCAGGCAAGAGGAATGGCAAAGTGCACGGGGGAGGCAGCGTACCTGCAGTTAGAGTGGCTGCCCGTGCCCGCCGCACACCGCTCCTGGGGGGCAGGAGCTGGTGCTGGCCTGTCTAGGACACTACAGGGCACCTCGTCTTCTCAGGATAAACAGGGGAACTTCTCCGCTAGGGGGACCTGCAGCAGCCAGGGGCTCTGGATGTGGGATGCGCCACTGCAGAGAGTCCATCCCCTCCAGGCACAGCCCGGACCTTCCCAGGGCCCAGAGACAGAGGCTCCTGCCTGGTGGGGGACACTGTCCCATTCTTCCCGGGGAATGGAGGCAGGGGGATTTCTGGGGGACCCTCCCTACCCAGGAAAGGGCGCTACAGCAGGACCCAGTACCTGCTTGGTAGTGGCCCGAGGCCTCTGCGGTTTCGTAGACGGCCTCCGGGGTGTAGGCCAGGCCCTGTGGGGCAGCCTCGGTGCCGTAGGCAGGCTCGGGTTCGCTGCCGCCCGTGGGGCCTTGGGAGCTCGGCTCCGCCTGGAACGAGGCCGCATCCTAGGGAGAAGCAGATGGACACGTCTCGTGGGGGCTGCCTTCTGAAACAGGAGCGACACTGCCACGGACAGCACACGCTCCTGGCCGGCCAGCCTGGGTGGAGGAGGTTCAACCTGCAAACCTGCTGACCCTGAGTCCCAGGGGCCTCAACTCCAGGGCCCAGTCCCCACCCCAGCACTTCAGGGTCCCACACGGAAGCCCCCTCGCCTCCTAGGAACCGCGCGGCAACCCGGGGCTCGAGTCTGTCTGTCCTAGGTTGTACATGGCTGGGTTCTGTTTGGACCTCAGGTCCGCCGAGGCCACAAGAGGCGCCCGTCTTCCCACCCACTGCCACCCACCCAGCCCCTCACAGCAGCTTCCCCCTCACTCCAGCCCACTGCCCAGGGCAGCCACACCAGTGGCCAACAGGGTTCTACTCTGACCAAATCTTCCATTTAGGGGAGAAGCAACCACCACAGAACCACATTCCAGCACAAAGGCACGAGAAGGAAATAGAAGCCTTAGTGACACCTGGGCATCCCAAGCCCCCTCAGGCACTCTTTCTGGTCACCCTGAGCAAAGCGAGGCTTGGAGCTGCACTGTGGGCTCCCTGGGGAGGGTGACCAGGCGGGATGAGCAGCCACTCCCTGCCATGTCCAGATCCACTCATGATGGGTAGACAGTCCCCACATGAGGAAGGGTACCTTTAAGGCATCGGAGGGCAAGTCTACAGAAAGGGTAAGAGTACCTCTAGCCTCCGAGGGAAAGTCTACAGAAAGGGGAAGAGTACCTCCAACAGAAGGTCTCTTCATGGGAAGGGACTTGGAGCCTCGTCTTTTCTTATGTAAATATATAATCTTCTGGCTCTGTGAGCAGTGCTGATTCAGACTGGGAGTTGGGAAACCTCCCTAGCAGGCTTACAGTGGGAAAATTCTTGAATGACTTCCAACAGTGTAAACTCCTTGAGTCAACACAAACAAAAGCCTTTGTACCAACAGCCCTCCAGTAAACAAATCATTCTGATAAAACACCCATTTCTCATAACAACGGACTCAGTGCGGTGACACACAGGTAACAGTTAACCGCCCCTAATTCCTGCATAAAGTTAGAATAGTTAATGATTTAGACACAGGATGTGTAGGTGCGCAGGTGTCTTGGTTCATCTCTTTGAAGTAAACACCATTTATCTCAAGATTCATCCTGTATCCTGAGAAATGATCGTTATATTGTTCTATTGAAAAAACTTTGATGTGACCTGTTACCTTGTCCTGAGGCTTACTGAATCTGAGTTTTGTATAAAAGGCTAAGCTATCTGAGCAATAAACAAAACAGAATCACACTGCCTCCGAGTTGCTGTGTCTATGTCTCCCATCACTGACTCCTCACCCACCTTTGAGGACCCCTGGATCCTAGGCTGCAGCTGGACTGTGGCAACCCCCAGGACAGGCACTAGACACAAAGGCATGCGGAGGCAGAGGCCCCTTCTGACAGGGTGCCTGGCACCCAAGGAGAGCGCAGGCTCAGCAGCTCCCGGCCAGCGCGGCAGCCCTGTCCTCCCACTGTGCTGCCCTGGTCTTCTGGTCCTGTGGGGCTGCCAACCACATGACATGCCCACCCTCCCCTTGGGACAGCATGTCCCCAGCCTCATAGAAGACCCAGCTCTCAGCACCTGGTCCAGCAGGAGACTACAGCTGTGTGGGGATAGCTCAAGGCCATTCTGTTTGTTAGGTTACTACAAGGCCACGTCCACAGGCAAAGCCGCCATGCCTGGGAGGTGGCAGTGGGGGCAAGGAGAAAGGACAGAGGGTCCAGGTGGTGACGGACCACCTGAGCCAGGGCTCCCACCCATTCTCTAGAGCTCTCCCAGGGCCCACTACTCTGTGACCTGAGTCTTTGTCCCCTCACCTCACTGACTTAGAAGTGACAATATCTTGGTAAGAGAAAACCAATGTGTGGCCCAAGACAGTGGCTGTGTGTAATGGAAGGCACGGCTCTATGGCTGGAGAAAATCTAAGGAAAAACAGCTGCGGAAGGCTCTAGTTGCTTGCTGGGGAAGGCTTTAGCCCCTGGAAGCTCTCCAAGCCTAAAAGCCCACTTGTGTTATCTCTCTGACCTTGGGCATAGACCCTGCCTACGCGCAGATGTGACACAGCTCTGCCTCCACACAGTGAGCAGAACATGCTAACAAAAATAATAAGTAACCCTTCCCTGACCCACGAGAAAATACACTTGATCTTCCTTCTCTCCTGACGCACAAGAACGATTAATGTTATGCTAAGAGCCTAACAAAAAGAGCTTAAGACACTCCCTTGGGGGCAGCGTACCTGAAGTCACTGGCCCCCATCTTGCTTCTCTGACCCTAATCCTTTCTGTGTCTGCTGACCCTGTGGCTACTGGACAGGCCTGACAGCTGTGGGGTAGATGGGACAGGATTCGGCACCCGGTAGAACGTGGTTTCCAGGCACGGGGGTGTGTGGGAGGAGCTGGGGAGACGTCAGCAGGCAGCTCGGCAACTCAGGGATGAGGCCAAAATGCTGGGGGACACAGGGAGGGCATCGAGGGCAGAACTTAGGGGGGACAAGGGGACTCAACATCCTGGTGGGGCTGAGGGAGAAAGGGAGGAGCGAAGTGTAAAGTCTGGGGAGTGGCTACCCCAGGCCATGGCAGGACAGGGCTACAGGCAGGAGCATGGTTACCCGGCACAGCAGAAGGCAGGGGAGACGGGCCCGACACTCGTGAGCACGAGGCATCAGGTGGCCTCCCTGGGGGAGGTGGGCGCCGAGGCAGGGGAGGCTGGCCAGGAGGCCGCCACCCCCACAGGGGAGCTGCTCACCCAGGGCCACCCGTGCAAGTCCTCGGAGGCAGACAGAGCAGAGCAGGCACAGCAGGCTCCCCGGGGTCGCCCAGGGAGGGGAGGGGAGCCGGGTCTCAGGCAGTGAGTCAGCCTCGCTCACAAAGAAGGGAGAAGCACCAACCTCGTAGACGGGACTGGACGGTGGCTGCTCCTCAGCCGGCTGAGGGGCGGGGGACGCAGGGGGCGTTTGCTTCTTGGCTCTGGCTTGCTCCTACAACAGAAAAGCAGCCAGGAGAAGGTCACCAGGTGGCCCAGAAGGTCACGTCTGCCTGAGCAGAAACAGCGCTTCCAAAGAGAATGATGCTGAGCACAAAGCATGCTGTTAAGAGCAGACAGCACCAGACGCCTGCAGGGCGGGAAGGCCGGGGCTGGAGAGCCAGGGTCCTGTCGCCAGCCAAGCGTGCTCAAGGATGGCCTGGCGGGCCCATGGCACACCTAGGCCCCAGGCAGACTGGGCAGATGCCACCAGCTGAGCGTAGGCACGGGGTTGCCCTCGAGCCGCGGCTCCCAAGGCACCCTGTCCTCCCAGAGTCGCCTCGGACGGTAGGACTTGGCACCGAGTTGCTGCTGACAAGGGCTGAGTTTGGGCACATTGACTTCTGCGTGTGGAACAGACCTGAACCACTGGGGCAAGCAGTCAGAGGCGGCAGACGGAACGGTGCCCGGGCAGAACTGACATCCTGACCAACCCCCATAGGCGCTGAGACCACGCCCTGAAAGGAACCCATCCAGACGAGGGGCAGTGGGGGAGGCTGCCAGTACCCATGGGCCCAACAGCAGAGGGCAGAGGTGGGAGGAGCCCCCGAGGCCAGAAGGCATTCAAAAGACGACGGGGAGGAGCTTGGTGGGAATGGGGTAACGCGCCTGGGACCTCCTTTTGCTGATGTGCCACGACTCCCAATGAGAAGAAACACAGTGGCTGCACAGTGGCTCCAGCATAAAGAGACTGCGCACTGCACAGTACTGGGCAGCGTTTCGTGTGCTGTACCCAGCGCTGCCGAGTTGGACCCAACTCCACAGCACCCAACAACAGAAGGAAAGGAGGGCAACTCGGACAAAAACTCCCCACTCCGCCCCTCACCGAATGGCCTTAGGGGCGTTACAGCTTGCTCATTAATGCCTCGCTCCCCAGCCTCGCCTGCCTGTCGCAGGACGACTTCCTCAACCACATCCTTCCCCTAGGGGCGCTCGCAGAACCCCAAATGCCGCTTTGGGGAGCAAACGTTCATGGACTTCCCCAACTTTCACTTTGTAAAGCAGCTTTGTGTCTCCCCCCAGACCCGCCTTCTCAGCCACTCCAGAGAAGGTGTGGGGAGGACGGTCACCTCCACGTCACACGAGAACAAGGGCCCCAGGGAGCAGAGGCTGCGTGGAGCCAGAGTCCTCAGACAGCTACCCACCTAGAGAAGCTTCCAGAAGGCGCGTCCCCACCTCCCTGCCCGCTTCCCTTGGAGCCCACGTCCATTTCACTTAGTGGGAGCGGTGTCCAGAACCGCGTGGAGGTGGCGGGCTGGCTTCCCGAGGCCGGGGCTGCAGTGGAAAGTGCCTGCCTCCTGGTGAGCCTGTCCTGCCCACCGTGAGCAACAAGGCCAGGTTCTGGGGCGGACGCAGCCCCCAGAGCGTGAGCAGGCCGCCGACAGCTCCCGGACGTAGGCCAGGCAGCTGGTGGGCCACAGCCACTCAGCAGGGCCACTTCTGACCGCAGCACGAGGGCCCCGACCTGTGGCAGGGCCTCACGAGTGAGTAGCAGCCTTTCTACAGGAACGCCCCAGACTGCGGGCAAAGTGGCAGGCCGAGCCCTGCAGGGGAGCCCTCCGCCCTTGAGCACGGCAGGGCCCCCACTCACTTCCAGCTTCCTTCGGGCCTCTTCCTGCTCCTGCCTTTCCTTGGCCATCCGCTGCGCTCGCTCCGCTTCCGCCTTCCGCCTGTCTTCCTGTTCTCTCTCCTTGGCGAGGTTTTCAAAGTTGGCTCTGATGTTGCTGGTTTTGCTGGTCACTGCGAAGGAAGGAGAGAGGGCGTCTGCCTCGGAACACCGGCCCGGGACAGACGCTGGCCCAGGGTGACCTTCCAAGGAACAAATGTCACCGCTGAGAGGGGAACGCTCTCCAGTGGGGTTCAGCGCGCCCACCCAGGCCCAGCCCCGTGCCTGCGCACTGTGCCCACGCGGGGCCGACAACCTCGGCAGCCTTGCGCCTGGACAACTTTTAAACCGGACAGCGTGGTGCTCTCGCCACCACACGCTCACACTGAAAAAAATACAACAGCAGCCAACCTCAGAGAGGGACGAAGGCACGGTGGCCACATCGATCACCCCAGCGCTCGTGAGGCTGAGGCAGGAGGATCAGCCCGAGGTCCACGCCAGCCTGGGCTACACAGCAAGACCTTGTCTCAAAGAAGATGAACACCTTCCCGTGATAAAACAACAAAAAGCACTGGTTTCCAGCAAATCTCGACCCCTGGTTTTTTTGGTTTTGGTTTTGATTTTTTTGCAGTACTGGGGTTGAACCCAGGGCCTCACACATGCTTTGCAAATGCTCGACCACTGAGCTGCACCTGCCAGCCCGCTTTTCATTCTTATCTTGAAACAGGGTCTCACTAATTACGCAGGCTGCCTCTGGCCAGGGACTTGCCATCCTCCTGCCTCTCTGCCTCCCAAGTTGCTTGGATTACAAGCGTGAGCCACCGTGCCTGGTCATTCTCCAGTTTTTTGTGTGACAAGAATAGGGAAGACACAGGCCACTCCTGGCACATCCCAGGGGGCACACTCTGCACTGGTGGGGTCACAGGCGGGACTGTTTCTTCACAGTGTTCTCCTCAACTGATTGACACTCTACAAGGGGGGCCCCGTCTCACGCCGGCGTGAGCCCACAGACACCTGAGAGCACACACGGGGGCAGCCTGACTAGGGCCACCGGGGAGAGGACAAGAGGTCTCTACTTTGCCCACGCACTGACACCAGGACGCCTTCCTCCTCAGACAGCTTGGACTGCCAAGTGGGCTGAACCTGGCCACCAGCAGTACAGGGACCTTGGGGATAGACACACTCATCGCACCTCTGCTTGGGGCAGGGGGAGGGGCACAACAGACCCTACTGTGGAGCTGCAACACGTTGTGTCTAGTCCCCCTTAACCCCACGAGACCTCGCCAAGGCACCTGCTTCTTTCTAGGAGCCCTGCAGCAGCTGCCCCTCTCAGCCAGCGCCCCCTGCCCCTGGTCCCATTCCCAGGCAAAGCCCTTGGCCTTTCCAGGGAAACCCCGCAGTGTCGGCCTCCCCCAGGAGACTGTGCGGTGCTTCAGGGATGGGCTGGGACTCACCAGCCTCAACAGGGACAGTCTTCTGGTAGGCAGAGGACACCTGTGTGACATCTTCAAA
>VMDO01014107.1:0-55788 GCA_007922755.1 Pedetes capensis | reverse complement strand
AGTTTTTTTATCCATTCTTCTGTTGAGGGGCACTTTGGTTGATTCCATATCTTTGCTATTGTGAAAAGCGCTGCATTGAACATGGAGATGCAGGTGTCTCTGTGGTATGATGACTCATCTCCCTTTGGGTAAATTCCCAATAGTGTTATAGCTGGGTCATATGGTAGATCTATTTTTAGTTTTTTGAGGTACCTCCATACTGATTTCAATGGATTGATTTTTAGGAGCAGATTGCCAGGTCTGTCTCCCAAGCCTATAGTACCTGGTGTTCCCAGGTGGTCTCCCATCCAAGTACTAATCAGGCCTGACCCTGCTTAGCTTCCGAGATCTGACGGGATTGGATGTCACAGGGCTACAGCTGCAGGTGATGAATGTCTGTAGCAGCTATATTTTAAAAAGCCCAAAATGGAACAGCTCAAATGTTTATCAAAAAGTTAATATGTAAAGAAATTCTAACATATTGATGTAGTTAAATAGTACCCAGCATAAAAACCAACTACTGATATTTATGACTATATAAGTGATTCTGGAAAACATCATGCTTAATAAAAAAGTGGCAGGCAGGAAAAAAAGAGCATGCATTATTATTGGTACTATCTCATTTGTGCAAACTCTTAGAGCAGACAAATCTAATATATAGTGACAGAAATTAGGCCAAGGGTTGCCTTAGGTTGGAAGTAGAAGTGGAATTATCAACTCTAAATTGGTATGAGGGGACATTTTGGAGTAACATAAATGTTAATCTCTTGTATGTGACTGTGAATGCATGGATCCACTTTACAAATGCTAAAATGAAAATGGATATATTTGATTTTATTGAGATTACACCTCAATAAAGTTATCCAATAAGAAAAGGTAAGAGCAAATAGATTTGAAAAATTTAATACCATGAGGGAATAAAGAACGAAAAAGAGAAAGTGAATTAAAGAAAAACATATAGAGAGAAAATAAGCAAAAAAAAAAAAAAATCTACACACATATACTTAAGGTCTCTAAAAAAATGTTAGAATGACCAGGCACCACAGCATATACCTGTAATCCCAGCATTTTGGGAGGCCGAGGCAGGAGGATTATGAATTTGAGGCCAGAGGCACTCTGCTAACTCAACAAAAACTTGTCCCAAAAACATTTAACATTTTTTTAAGAATAGGGGCTGGGAGTACAGTTCAGTGCTGGTATACCTTGGGTTCAATTCCTACTACCACTGGTAAAAACAAACAAACAAACAAATAAAAAACCCACAAAGGATAGAATAACTAAAGAAAATTAATATTGGAAATGATAGTTGAAGGCTATAATATCCCAATTTCCGAAATGAAAGACATACCACACTGTCTTAGAAAATGAAAAGGAAATCTATGTTTTGATGTTAAGAAAAAAACAAAAATAAGTAAAGCTCAAATTGTTGTTTTTAGGTGTGATTGAGTTGGATGTGACTCAGTGACACTCATAGGGTTTTTTGATAGCTGATTTTTTCAGGATTGTTTCTGGAGTGGATTTCCAGGTCCTTCTTCCATTTTGCTGTGCCGGGGAGTAAAAACTCAAATAGGCGAAAGAAATGGTAAAATATAAGAGTAAAACTCAAGCCTGGATGGTAGTGCTCAACTGTAGTCCCAGTGACTAGGGAAGCAGAGGTAGGAAGATTTTAAGTTCAAGGACAGAGGCAGCCTGCATAACTTAGTGAGACACTGTCTCAAGATAAAAAGGGGCTGGGGGTGCAGCTGGGGGTAGAGCGCTTGCAAATTATGCGTGAGGCCCTGAGTTCAACCTTCTAGTACTACAAAAAGAAAAATATAGTATAAATCAAAACTCATAGTGCAATGAAAAAATAAGAGAAAAAAGTCAGTTTTAACTAAACCATGGTTCTTTAGAAAGATTAGTGAAAATAATAAACCTCTCACCAAACTTATCAAGAAGAAAGTACAACTTATCAATACCAAGAACATCTCTAAGGTTTCCACATGCATTAAAAATGATATGAAAATATTATGAATAATGTGATACCCCCAAATGTAATAGTGTGGAGGAATTGTAACACTTCCTTGAAAGGCAGGTCATTTTGATTTTGCAGAAGAACCAGATTTAATGAGAAGAAGACACAGCAAAATGTTTTTATTTGACAGAAATTCCTTTCCAAGAGGCAATGTGTGTCCAGGAGTGTTCATGATGAAGGATGAAAACTGAAGACCCTCACTAAAGAGAACTTCCTGAACTGCTTCAGAAAGTACCAAGGATAATAGGATGAGTGTGCTTGAAGCTATGGGAATATTTTGAGAAGGATTAATAGAAATGTGTCTTTTACTATAATGACTTTTTTAATTTAAACTTTCACCATATTTTTGCTCACACCTCCTATTTGTCTCAAATATATATTCATCAACATCATTTATATCTTATATGAAAATTATCTTGAAATGGATAATCAACCTAAAGTAAAAGTTGTTGGTAAGTGCCATGGGGTCAGTGATTGAGCTTGAAAATTAAGGGAAGTCTGCAGGGCCTGATACAGAGGAATCCAATGCAAGATTAACATTGTTGTTGTTAGGTTCAGTCACATTGGACTCATAGTGACCCTAAGTACAGCAGAAAAAAGCACTACCCAGCACTGTTCCATGCACAGGATCTTTTAATGTTTGACCCATTGTTGAAGCCACTGTGTTTCTTCTCATTTTGAGTCATGCCACATCAGGGAAAGGAGGTCCCAGACATCATGCCTGTCATTAAGGTGGGTTCAACTTTGAGGAGGTGATTCTTCCTCTTCTCTTGAATGCCTTCTGTCCTGGAGGCTCATTTTCTAGCACTATGTTTGATAGTGCTTCTCTGCTATTCATAGGGTTTTCAATGGCTAATTGTTTGGGGAGTGGGCTGCCCAATCCTTCTCCTTAGTCTGCCTAAGTCTAGAAGCTCAGCCAAAACCTGTCCACCATCGGTGCCCCAATGGTATCTGAAATACTGGTGGCATAACTTTCAGCATCACAGCAGCACACAAGCTCCCACAGCAGGACAAGCTGACAGACATGTGGGGAAATTGAAAAGGGTACAATTATAAAATTTGAAAAATAAAAAACATAAAATTTCACAAATCTTATTTCCATATACATTTTCTTCACTGACTATTACACTATTTACTTGTCCCGTCTGTCTTATTAGTTTGTCACTTTCTTGAGAACAGGAAAACTCACTGTAGGCTTCTCTCTTCTATCATTGGCCTGCCTTATATAATCAAGATTTTTAATGATGATCAACAAATAGTTGTTCATTGGTAGATTGATTTGTCACATGGACTATAATTCTCCCCAAATGTTCTGCATTTCTTTTAGTGGACATGAATTTTCTTCCAATTTAGGAATATTATAAATTGGCAAGAAGAGGTTAGCTGTTACATTAGCGGCCATTTAGCAGGAGAGCAGAAGGTGTAAGTGAGGTGTTAGTGAAGTGTAATTTTGGCTCACAGTGTGAGTGTTAATTGAATGTTATTACTAATATTACAGTTAGAACAGCATAGTCACTTGTTGAGTGTAAAAACAAAGTGATTGTAAAAGTCAAAACAGTGAATTAAAAGAGGCAGGTAATGAAAGATCTTGTTAGCACACCATAGGACTTCCAAGGAACCAAACTTGAATGAATCCATGACAATGAGGAAAAAAGTTTTAGTGCTCAAGTTAACCATTTTGAGGTTCATATTCCAAGACAATTTTGGAGTCAAAAGAAGAGTATAAGACTCAGAACTGTATGCAGCAGCCCCCTTAAAGAAAATCACCAATCATATCAATTAATTTGAATATTCTAGTATTTGATAAGTTTTGTCTTTGTTGACTCAATTTTTTTAAAAAAACATTTGTATAATCATCTTCTACTGGAATAAGTTTAATGTTGAGAATGTACCTTTAGTTTGTATTCTCTCATGTTTTTGATAAAAATTAAGGCAGTAATGCACAACTTGAAATAATGGACTCCTCCTCCTCCTCAAAATATAAAAATAAAAGAAGAGATCGTCAACAAAAGTAAGAATTAGAGAATACAGTATATGTTATTTCAACACATGTATACATACCTATTGATGAAATTAAGGTAACTAATATTTCTATCTTCTTATCATTACTCTGTTTGGGGCCTTCATTCTCCTCTCTTCCAGGTGTTCATAAAATATATAATAGGTTATTGTGAACTATAATCACTCTATTGCATTGTAGAATTCTAGTTTTTATTATTTCATCTAATTATGCTTTGGTACTTATGATCCAACCCCTATGTATCCTCCACTTCTCTCACCCTCTCCAGCCTCTAGTAATCACTATTAATCATGTATTTTTAAAAGAAGTTAAAGAAGGTGTAAATGCTCACTATGCTATGATCAATACATTTTGCATATTTATGTTGGATTAGCATAATATACTTCATAAATATTTTCATTTATGAAATAGCAATTAATTTAAAAATTAGGGAACAATGTTCAGAAAGATCTCTGTTTTACCAACTACATATGAAAATATGATAATTATGTACATTATTTCTGATTTCTGTGGTGTCAATTTATTTGCTGTTCATATAAATATTTCCAATGTCTTCACACTACAGGTAGCAGAGTTAGCAGTGTTTTGGGTATGAGGGATTTGCTTTCCCTGATTCAGTTGGAAATTCAGTAGTGTCTCTGAAAAATACAAAGACATCAGTGTTTAAAACTCATTACTTAATACCTGCAGTGAGGTTCTCTGAACTTAAAAGTAAGATAGAATAATAGTAATTATTAGCACCTCTCTCAGTGGCTGCGGAAGAGGTTAAAATTAAGAAAATACAATGTGCTTCATGACTTTCTACCTTTTGTTCACTCCTTTATCTTGTTCTTGCTTGCATCATTAGAAAATGAATTTGGGATAGCTGTAGAGATGATTGCAATGGAAAGTTAACAAAATAATCAATTGGTGGAATGCAACAGAAAGAACATAAGAATGCATCCATTATTAAAAAGAGTGTAGGACTGACATACTTTAAAGCATTTCAGAATAGAAGTACCAACAAGTTACCATCCCTGTTAGTGCTTTTAGGGGAGGTACATCTTCCAAATATCAAGTCAAAGTGACGCTGGTTGACTTGGGTGTAGGAATTATACATTCATATCACTGAATCCACTCTGAGAAAGGGGAAAGTATATGTAAACAGAGAAGATACATTGTAAACTTTATAATTTTGTATGTCTTGATATATATTTTTCTTGGAAAAGGAATATTTATTTTCAAGGCAGTCATTTGAAATTTTCTGAGGGTTACAATATGCATATATGCATTTGAAAGGCTTTTTATCAGTACCAGGGAATTGAACCCAGGATGTTCCATCACCACTGACACGCACTCCAACCCCTTTTTTATTTTTTATTTTGAGACAGGGTCTCCCTAAATTGCACAGACAGCTGCTAGCCTTGAACTGATGATCCTCCTGCTTCTCCTGAGTTGCTGGTATTATAGGCATGCACCACCATGCTGGGGCATTTGAAAGACTGTTAAAATATCCCTTTTGAAGTTGTTGTTACAGTTGTCAGGTGATATTGAATTGGATATGACTCAGCGACCCTCACAGAGTTTTTGATGGCAATTTATTTTGGGATTGTTTTCAGGAGTGCACTGCCATATCCTTCTCCAATTTTTGTGGTGCTAGGGATTGAACCTGGGTCCTCACAGAGTACAGAGCAGCACTCTACCAACTGAGCTAAACCTCAGCCCCCTTACAAAATTAGCTAATCTAAATTTAGAAATCACTCCTTTAGAAGTTGGAATTCTATAAAGATCACAAGTGAAATAAATACTTTAAGTCTGAGCCTATCCCTAGATTATTAGCCCCTAAAAGGAAAATGTGTTGTTGAATTAATCTCATAATTCTCAATCATCCTTACTAGCACATGTTTTACATGTGACAAGTGCCAGAGAGATGTTGGTTTGATTAAAGGAACCAGACTTTTGTTTAATTTAGTTTATCCTCTTATAAATGCAAACTGAGTACTACATTTGCATATGTAAAAGTTAGGTTTTTCTTGGATGAAGAAATTCTGTTTGTGATCTCAGTTACAGCATTATACATGAGAGAAAAAATAGGAGAAGAAAGGAATTCAACAGTGAATATTTATGCATATGTATATATATGTAAAGTCCAATTATTTTTGTTTTGTTATACCTATGATTGCAGGTACTAGGACAGGGCTGTTAGTTCTCTGCCCAATATCTGTTCACTTCATCTTCTACAACTAACCAAATACTAAATTCTTTCTGAACTACAAACTACCATAAAATATATTCCCAGAATGCCTTACAAGTCATGATAACCATGAAATTAATTCTGTAAGTAAGATGAAACCATAAGCATTGTGGATGAACTGCTAATAATTAAAAAGAAGAATCAGTCAAATGTCCCTCTATTGCTGCCTGCTTTTTGTAGAAAAGCACCCATCTTGCATGTTTGATGAGAGAAGCCACACATCAAGTGGAAAGACCCAGGGTTGTTGACAAAGCCTTGAATCCACGATTGTAGATAAGTACTGTCTACCTCTGGACTTCTTTATATATGAAAAAAATACACCCTAATTTGGATTAGGGCTGGGATTTAGCTCAGTTGGTAGAGCGCTGTGCTGCAGTCTCTGAGGTCCCGAGTTCAATTCCCAGCATCGCAAAAATGGGCGAAGGGCCTGGCAATCCACTCCCAAGGCAATCCCAATACAGTCGCCATTGAAAACCCTGAGGATCACTGTGAGTCGTATACCAACTCGAGGGCACCCAACAACCCCAATTTGGATTAGGGAATTTAATAAGATTTTTGTAACCTGCAGCTAAAGAGCGTCACATATATAGTATTAGCTCCTTGCCCAGGAGATAATTATAAGTATGTAGAGCTATAAAAACTTTAAGATAAATACTTTAAAAAGAGAAGGCAAAGTAATAGTATGGGAAGAAGGATGGATAGTTACATAAGCCTAATACAAGGGCAAAAGAAATATGTGCAAGTCTTCCATGTCCAGGTCCACTCATAAGGGGTAGACAGAGTCCCCACATGAGGAAGAATACCTTTAAAAGGCATCGGAAGGAAAGTCTACTGAAAGGGGAAGAGTACCTCTTGCCTAGGAGGGAAAGTCTACCGAAAGGGGAAAAGTACCTCCCAAAACAAGGTCTCTTCAGGGAAGGGACTTGGAGCCTCGCCTTTTCTTATATAAATATATAATCTTCTGGTTCTGTGAGTAGTGCTTAGTCAGATTGGGAGTTGGCAAACCTCCCTAGCAGCTTACAATGGGAAATTCTTGAATGACTTCCAACAGTGTAAACTCCTTGAGTCAACACAAACAAAAGCCTTGTACCAACAGCCCTATAGTAAACAAATCATTCTGAAAAGATAAAGCACCCATTTGTCATAACAAATGGACTCAGTGGGGTGACACACAGGTAACCCCTAATTCCTGCATAGAGTTAGGATAGTTAATTTATTTAGACACAGGATGTGTAGGTACTCGGGTTGTCTTGGTTTATCTCTTTGAAGCAAACACAATTTGTCTTTAAGTTCATCTACTACTTTGATCACCACCTAACACTCATGTGATAATTTAATAAAGTGATTGTTGACAAAACCTTGATGTAATCCATCAATTCTACCAATTTTCTTGTCTTTTTTCTGACTTTCATAAGATTTAGTGAATTGTAGTTCTGTATAAAAGGCTGAGCTATCTGAAAAATAAATGGAACAAGGTCACACTGCCTCCGAGCTGCTGTGTCTATTACCTACCCATTGCCAACTCCTCATCTGCCTCCGGGAACCCCTGGATCTTAGGCTGCAGCTGGTTTGTGGCACAAGTCTGTGTAGACTTTGCTAAAAGAGGGTCCTACATTTGGATTTGAGTTTTCTAGAAGCCAATAGTGAAGTGGAAAAAAGATCACAAGCTTATAGTCCTATGATCCAAAGAAATCACTTGTTTAGGTAAAGCCCCCCTCTTCCTGATAGCCCTGTCCTAGAACAGAATTGTTTGAGAAGAGACTAAATATGCAAAAAAAATAGATTAAGAGGAAAGCTAATAATGTATTTGAATGAGAGAAGAAATAAGTTATTGCTCAAGAGAAAGTAACCCTAGTAAGATCAGCCTGGGATCCCACAATCTATGCTATGCTGTGTTAGGAATGTGGAAGTAATTCTGAAGTTAGTTGGGAGCATAGGGCATCTCTCCCAACTCCAGAGTAGTAGACTAACAACTAAGGCATTGGTGTAAACCTACATCTAAAAGAAATAACAGTAATCATGAAATGTATGTTGTGGTGAGAGTATACTTCTCATTGGATAGTCATAGTCTCTAAACATATGACTGATAGTAGCAACTAATTTTTTGGATCCTAAATAATTTTCAGACTGTTCAAGAATAACAAATCCACAAAACTAGTCTGCCTTTTACTAGAAAGCATTGGGCCTTCTGGAGGCAACACTTATCCTATTTTAGAAAATTTTAATAGCAGGGACCTGATAAAATTCTGGTCAGTAATGGGAATGTAGCCCTCTTTTCTTGAACCCTCTCAGAATGAAAACAGATATCAGCACACATGAATTTTGTGACACTTAGCTACACTATGTAGCCTTGAATTAGGCATGACTTATATTCCATGTATGGGTGGGATTCGGATTTACCAAAGATGGAGACAAACATGTTGGGTTCTCAACTCAATCTTTCAATTATTAAATAAGTAATAGATGTAGAAATATAAAGATGTGATAGTCAAGCCTGATGTGGTGATGTACACCTGTAATCCCAGTGACTCAGGAGACAGAGGCAGAAACACCACAAGACTGAGGCCAGAGGCAGCCTGAGTAACTTAGTGAGACCCTGTTTCAAGGTAAAAAATGAAAAAAGGAATTGTGGGTACAACTCAGTGGTACAGTCCTTGCCAAGTATGTGGGAAGCCCTGGGTTCAACCCCCCTGTACCACAAAAAATAGAAAAGAAAAGAAAATCTATATTCTATAGATATCCTTGAGTGCTAATGAGTATATTTCACTGAAAAAAAAGGCCTTTATTATATCACAGCTGAGCATTAACTATGATTATTCTAAGACTTCCCTTAGGAAGTTCTCATTTTAAAGACCTATATGATTGCCTCAGGACTATGAAATATTTATCTTTTTATTATTTATAAATGTTAGTGGAGTACAAAGTAACAAGTCACTTGCTATATCCATTTTGCAACTATTAAATAATTTTTATTTACACATTCATCATCTTATATAATTTGCAGAACAGTATAAACTAAAGAAGAGAATAAATGCTTAAAAAGTAGAAGTTTTAATATGTAGTAAAAATCATTTGCAATCAAGGGTTATATTCTCATTTTTTTCTTTTCCCCTGTTTTTTTCCCATATAATCATACAGTTGTGTTATTCTTCACAATCACAAAGGTATGGAATCAACCAAGGTGTCCATCAACAGAGGAGTGGATTAAAAATCTGTGGTATGTATTGTTGTTGTTAGGTCCTATTGATTCCTATTTAACTCATAGTGACCCTCATAGGGTTTTCAGTGGCTGATTGTTTTGGGATTGCTTTGGGAGTAGATTACCATGTCCTTCTCCCAGTGGGATATACACAATGGATATATTTATCTTATGATCATGTTCCTAGATTCCATAGTTATTGTTTTTTCATTGTGGACTATAATTCCTTACTTTCTCTCCTGTCTTGCTTCCAAGCCCTTTTCCTTTAGCCCTTCTCTCTTCTCTTCTCTGCTTTCCTCTCTTCTCTTATTTCTTTTCTATTTTCTGTTTTCTCTGCTTTTCTTTTCTTTCATTATTCTTTCCAGAAAATGCCTGAAGATTTCCTAGGACGTGTAAATAGCAATGACCTACTTTTCCATTTCTCCTTACCCTTTTTTTCCCCTTGTCATCATGAAATATACGAGCAAGTGGTCCCTTTTAACGAACATTTTCTTGACTGAAAAAGTTAATGTTGCTAAAAGAGTTGTTAATAGTCAATAAGATAAGATAGGAAAATATATCTGAAAGGAAACTTGTTGTTAGGTGCCCTCAAGTTGAGTCTGACCCATAGTGACCCTCATAGGGTTTTCAATGGCTGATTGTTTAGGGTTTTCTTCAGGAGTGGATTGGCATATCCTTCTCCTGGAAAGAAAACTAGATTGATTCTTTTACCAGCAATTTCATATACAGACTTCTAGGGTTCTGTTGTTGTTGTTAGGTGCCATCAAGTCGAGTCTGACTCACATTGACAACAGTAGCAAACACTCCCAGACACGGTGCCATGCCAGACAGTATTGTCAGTGCTTCTCTGCTATTCATAGGGTTTTTAATGGTGGATTGTTTTGGGTGTGGGCTGCTGGGTCTCTGTCTCTATCCTGCAGCATCTGGTATTCCCGTTGTTGTTGTTGTTGTTAGGTGCTGTCAAGTCTGTATCCGACTCATAGTGACCCTCATAGGATTTTCAATGGCTGTTTCAGGATTGCCTTGGGAGTGGATTTCCAGGCCTT
Organism: Pedetes capensis; assembly: GCA_007922755.1. Classification (NCBI taxonomy): domain Eukaryota; kingdom Metazoa; phylum Chordata; class Mammalia; order Rodentia; family Pedetidae; genus Pedetes; species Pedetes capensis. The sequence goes on along the minus strand of VMDO01014107.1, from coordinate 45,297 downwards.
TCTCCCATTTTTGTGGTGCTGGGAATTGAACTCAGGACCCCAGAGACTGCAGAGCAGCGCTCTACCAACTAAGCTAAATCCCAGCCATGGTATTCCCATTAGGAAAAGTTTAAAAATCCCCTTTGTTCCTGGATTTCAGTACAGTGCCTTGCAGCATAGACTTCTATTATTAAATTAGTTTTAAAAATGAATTTTAGTCCTTTCTAGAATTGAGAATAACACATGGAACTAATTAAAGTCATCTCAGGTCCAGTAGCTTGTCCATATGAGAAAAACAATTATGACAAAATGTGTAAAGTGATTTGTATTAGACATGACTTTTCTTATTTCTAATTCACAGCATTTCAGTTAGAACTCAGGCAAGACATTTTTGTTTTTCTCAGCCCTAACAAGTGCCCTGCACTGTTTGTAGTATACAGGATTGCACTGCTATCCAGTTAGGAACATACACAGGATGCAAGGCTTATGGTTGTTCTGCATATGATGGAGTCAGGCATCTTGTGCTATCATCAGTGTTTTATCTCCCTCAGAGAGGCTCATTATTATGCACAGTTCTGCTTTTTGGCAGGATTGAGAATGTCCTTTGGGGGTTGAATCTCAAACTAACTTGTCCTTGGCATTAACTTTTATGGGACCTAAGGTATTGAGTGGGCTGGGATTTAGCTTATTTGGTAGAGTGCCACTCTGCAGTCCCTGAGGTCCCGGGTTCAATTCCCAATTCCCAGCACCAAAAAAAAAAAAAAAAAAAAAAAAAAAAGGATAAGGATGTGGCAATCCACTCTCAAGGCAATCACAAAACAAAACAATTAGCCATTGAAAACCCTATGAGGGTCACTATGAGTTGAACATGACTCCATCGCACTTAACAACAACAACAACAAGGTGTCGAGCATCCTTGTACTAAAGAGTTGTTTCAAATTCTTATCATCTTCTTCCCCTTCCATTTAATATTTACAATCTTATGTTATTCTTGATTAGAGAAAATGAGAAGAAAGCCAAACGAAGTTATTCACATTTGAAACATGTTTCAGTGTATATGTAAGTAGAAATGACAATTGGTTTTTCTTGTAAGCCGAAAGGCAGGTGCTCTATGAAAAATATAGCTTTAATATTATGCATGATTTCTGCAGCTATAGCCCTGTGGCATCCGATCCCGTCAGATCTCAGAAGCTAAGCAGGGTTGGGCCTGATTAGTACCTGGGTGGGAGACCGCCAGGGAACACCAAAAGCTGTGGGCTGGGAGAAGGACCTGGCAACCTCCTCCCAAAAATCAATCTGCCATTGAAAACCCTATGAATAGCAGAGAAGCACTGACAATAGTGTTTCCCCTGTTGTACAGAGGGTCGCTATGAGTCAGATACCGACTCGACGGCACCTAACGACAACAATAACAATATTATGCATAACTACTTAGTTTAGTAATTTCAGATTTTGAAGCCTGAAAGTATTTTAGTAATTACTGAGATTACCCTTCCTATTTTGTAGATAAAGTTGCAAAAGCCTACAGAGAGTAAAACACTTTCAACTGGCAGAAAAAAAAATCAAAACATTTTTTTTTCCTCAGCCAATTGTGTTCAATATATGTTAAAGGATGCTTAAGGTGTCTTATAATATGAAGAGTATAATATTGGGTAGAGAATATCGTCCAAATGTTACTTCTTTCCGGACCATTCTCTGGTGCATTATAATTTGTCCCTCCAATGTGTACCTTTGGACAAAATACTGTTCACTATAAAGTGCTTTGCTGGCTCTTTGTCACTTATATTTGTGTTTCAAGAATTTGGATGATCATAAGAATCCTTTAGAAACCCCCATATCATTTCCTTAATTCAGCAAAAAAAAAAATCACATATTATCTACAGTTTTGTTTTTTTTGTTTGTTTGTTTGTTTGTTTTTTGTGGTACTGGGAGATGAACCCAGGGCCTTGCACTTGCATGCTTTGCAAATGCTGGACCACTGAGCTGCATCCCCAGCCCATTTTTTTACTTTTTGAGACAAATTATGCAGACTGCCTGTGGTCTCAAACTTGCAATCCTCCTGCCTCTGCCTCCCGAGTGGCTGGGATTATAGGCGTGCCCCACCGCGTCTGGCTTACACTTGTCTTTTATGATTATATGTTTGCTCACCCATATGGTTCTTGAAAATCTTGACAACCATGCCTCATGTACTGTTCAATTCCTTAAACTACATGATTGTGGTTTCCACATGGAAAAGTGCTCACCTAGCATGTGTTTTCACTGTAAGAACATTGTGAGTACTTTTTCTTCATCTTAGAGTACATTCTGGGAAAACTTTGATTTTTTTTTCCTACCAAAATATATCACCCTTTCAGAGGACTGAAAATGTGCACTTTGCATCCCTTTTCCTGAGATGTCCTCTTTTGTAATACCCTCCCACTGGAGAGAGGAGTGGAGGAAGCATTGGGAATAAAAGAATAATTGGAAATGTGTGATAGGGAATTTAAGAAGAGACAGTGGCTTCAGAAGTGGCACGAGTGGCTTTAAAATGAAGCACTTGATGAAGTACTTGACTTTGGAAGAGTCTTTGTGAGATAAGCTCTCTTCACTAACCAGTTTAGATATGTATTTTAAGATTTTGGATTAGAGAGATACTCATGTATACACCAGAACCTATATCCTCATTATGTCTCTGGGACTTCAAGGTACATGTGTTATAATTTCAGAGCAGGGTTACATTTATGAGAACATGTCATTTTTATTAAAATCGCTCAAGTCCTTTGCTTTCATTCTTAAAGAACATTAAAATAGCATCAAAAGGCATAATCCATATTTTAGAAGTTCTTTATGACATTTTTCCTTGGTTCTTCAGTTCCATATATTCTCTGAAGTCTTACTTCATAACTCCAAAATTTCACTTTCATACCATTGCTCATTTTTCTCAGATAATTTCCTTTTTATGATGACATTTGTCCTGGCCAGAACTTTTACCCAGGGCCACACCACTTACTTTCTCATAGAAACCATGATGCCAACCCATGAAGTTCCCAGCTATACAATTCTGGCAACAATGGACTATCTTCCATGTTTACTGCTTTATTCACTAGAATTAATACTGTGTCCTCCCTCCCCTACTCTTACTGTAAAGGAGTTGAGTGTAGAAGATTGTAGATACATTGTAATCATTTTATGAATTATATACGTTCATGTAAAATTTACTAATTTCAAGTATTTCTAATTGTAAATATTGATTGTACAAGACACAGAAAAATAAAGTAGATAAGAAACCACCTGCACTTCCATTATGCAGTGATAAGTAAAATTAACAGATAATTGTGTCTTTTTAAGTTATACATGTATGTATATTTTCAGTAGAAAATCATTTAATAGAAAATTTGGGTTATACTATATATAATTTTAATTGCCATTTATTCCATAATGATATTTTCTAAAGACTTCTATAAAATGTGGCTTTTTTCATACTTGCATTTTATTATATAATTTACCATAATTCCCCTAAACATTATCAGATATGTGGACATTTAGGTCAAAAATAAATACTAAAGTGAATTACCGAATTTTGCACTCTATAGGAAGAAAAATTCAGTTTCAATACTTTATGAGATTCACAATTACTTTGGGAAACTCTTCAGAGTCTTCAAAGAACCAAAGGCACTTTTCAACTCCAAAGAAAACCTGTGGTGTAAAATGAGATTGGCTTGAATTTTGTTAAACATTCTTTTTCAGTTACCTAGAGAGAAACTCACAGTGTCACTCCTTCTGTTCTTGGGGAAGAAATAGAAGTTTTTTACATGTCTGTGTTTTTTCAAATTAACTTTTAAATTGAGCTTGCAAAGTTATTTTTCAAATTTTGTTTTTATGATTACTATAAGTATATGCTCATCAGTAGATATTTTAAGCTCACTGTAATCATTCAATTACTTCATCAATCTAATGCAGACAGTACTTATTTTTCATGGTAATTTTATTCAGCATTTTGCAGTCCAGACCTAGCAGAAATGCATCTTTTAAACAAGTGAAATTGAAATAGTCAGTGAAAAGAGACTGACTGTGATGGAATTTTTAAGTAAATGCCCACTTTAGTATTCGATTTATTTATTCAATAAGATGTCAATCCACAGGTAAAGAGAAAAGTGATATATTTTAATCAGATTCTAAACTCATAGCTTAGCACAGTGCAGAAGGTATTAAACAGCATAGAGTAATACTTTCCCCTTCTCTGAGCCTCTTACCTACCAAAGAAACTCTAAAAGCTGCAAATATTAACCTCTCTAGTAACCTTGTAAAAGTGGCACAATCCACAGTTTTTAGTTAAAGAAACTGAGCAACAGAAGAGTTTTAAGTCATAGTGTAAAATGTGTACAGCATTTTAAGAATCATAGTTAAGACAGATTTTGTGGTATTTTTTCCTTCCCTATCTGATGCACTCTTTGGCAAAAGCAAAAATGTTACTACTGTGGCAATAGTGATGAGCACTACCACTACCACTACTGACCATGTGTGGCCTACTGGAAATAGTAATCACAAGGAAAGATTGTCATAATTGAGAAAGCTTGAGGAGATTAAAAAACTCCACCAAAGGAAGTTAAAACAAAGAAATGTCATTTGAAAACTTTTGTATTTTTAGCTTAGATTATATTGAAGTTATCCTCAGAGTTAAGGAAAGTGAGAGGAGCAAGATATAAATTGTATGAGTCTCTGAAGATCAATCTCAATTGTTGTATCTTTACTGATGAATTATAAAAAGATTTTTTTCATCCTTTTGGCAGGAATATATAGGTCAAAGTAAAGGAAATTAATATTTTTAGAGGTCAAAAGGATGAAATGTTGGGAATCTTGTATGATTTGCCTAATAGAACTAAACCTATTTAGTTTCTTCTTTCAAATAGTTAAAATAAACCAAAATAGGTATTTTTCTCACGTTCTATTTGTTTTCAACTAAGTAATACTTTCAGGTCTTTGGAACATATCCTTGATTGTACTTATATCTCTCTTCTAAGTTACCATTCCTTCACTTTTATATCCAAGGGAGAAAGAGTTTTAACATTTCATAGGTTTTCTTTATTGGGTTAGAAGCCCTAAGTTCAAGATCTTTTTTCATTAAAATGGTTGTTGTTGGTAGGTGCCAGTGAATCACATCTGACTCATAGCAACCCTAAGTACAGCAGAATGAAACACTACCCAACACTGTGCCATGCACACGATCTTTTTATGTTTGATCCCAATTTTGCAGCCACCGTGTTTCTTATTTTGAGTCATTGCCATATTAGCAAAAGAAGGTCTTAGGGGATTTACCCCATTCCTACAATTATAGTCAACTTTACTTTGAGGAAGCATCTCTTCCCCAGTCATCTCTTGAATGGCTTCCAGCCTGGGGGCTCATTTTTCAACACTATATTTGATAGTGCTCTGCTATTCATAGAGTTTTCAGTGGCTAATTGTTTGGAGAGTAGGCTACCGGGTCCGTCTCCAGATCCTTTTTCATTAAAATGGTACACAGACGCAATAGAAAAGAATTTTTTTTACCTTAACCCTTTGAGAGATTCTCAGCTGAGCAATAGATCAATAGGAGAAATGCATACAAATGTATTTAATATGTTTTGTATAGGATGGGATCTTTCATAAGAAATGAATAGTCAAAGGCAGAAAGTTGAACATGTACATTGAATTGGACAAAAATAAAATGTAAAAAGTAGCTAAATTATGTGTTGAAGCTACAGGAAGAAAAGAGTTATTTGACATAGCCTATATAGAATTCTCTGTCTCAACTTCCTGTCTTTGATTATCAGATTGTTACTTTCCTTCTAGTAGAGGGACATCTTTTCACATCATTCATATTGTCATTTTATCTCTTTTAAGAAACAGAAATAAGAGTGATCTTTTACCTGCTATTTTTCAAGTTGCCTTTATCTCAAAATAGTCAATATGCCAAAGTGGCATACTTTGGGGTGTCATGTTGTTAACACTTTTGGGACCAAACTTATTGACAAATTGCAAAGGATCATATATTATGCCCAAAGAGATTTAGCCCATGGTTGCAAATTTAATTTAATACCCAAACATCAACCAATGTAATACATGATATAAATAGAGTACAGGGCAAAACAACATGATACTTTAAACAAATACACAAAACATATATGACAAATTCCTACAACTTTTAGAATTAAAAATAAAAAATAAAAACTACTTAGTATTCTAGAAATAGGAATAGGAAAGAAATTTAATAACCTGTTAAAGCCCATTTATAAAAACAGAAAAAAACCTACTAATCTACTAAAACTTAGATGCTTTCACTTAAGGTCAAGAACAAGGCAGTACTTTTGCTCTTACCTTTCTAATCACTATGCAGTAGAGCTTTTAGGCTCAGCAATTAGACAAGAAAGTTAATAAATCCATCTTGCTTGAACAGAAAGAAGTAAACCATCTCTTTTTGCAGATGGTATTATATGGTATACAAAAAAGAAGTAAAAACTATTAGAACAAATAAATGTATTCAGCAAGATTGCTTCATGCAAAGAATATGTTTTAAAATCTCAATGTTATTTCTATACACTGATAGTAACAATTTGAAAATGAAAACTATTCTGTTTAAAGCACAAAAAGAATGGCATACTTGAACATAAATTTAACATCTGGGCGTAGTGGCACATGCCTGTACTCCCAGCTGCTCAGGAGGCAGAGACAGAAGGATCACAAGTTCAAGACCAGAGACACTCTACATAATTTAGCAAGACCTTGTCTCAAAAATAAAAAAGAAGGAGAAAAATGGGGTGGCGATGCAGCTCAGTGGTACAGCACTTGCAAAGCATGCAAGTGCAAGGCCCTGGGTTCAGCCCCCAATACAACAATTAATTAATTAATTAATTAATTAAACAAAAGAATATAATTGGTGTCTGATCTCATCAGATCTCGGAAACTAAGCAGGGTTGGGCCTGGTTAGTACTTGGATAGGATATTGCCTGGGAACACTGGGTGCTGTAGGCTTGGGTGACAGCCCCAGCAGCCCACTCCCCAAAACAATCAGCCATTGAAAACCCTATGAATAGCAGAGAAGCACTGACAGTAGTGCTGGGCATGGCACAGTGTCAGGTAGTGTTTCATTCTGTTTTACATAGAATTGCTATGAGTCAGACCCGACTCCGTGGCACCTAACAACAACATGAGATGTGTACACTGAAACCTATAAAATATTTTTGAAAGAGATTAAATAAGACATAAGTAAAATATCCCAGGCTCATAGGTTAGAAGATTTAATTTTGTAAAAATAACAATAGTTTCCAAATATATCTCTGTATTTTTTGATAACCCTTATCCATAAAATAATATGGCTGATATGGAAAAACTGATCAATTGATCCTAAAATTCATTAAGAAATGCAGGTGTCCCAAAATAGCCAAAGCAATTTTGGAAAAAAACATGTTTGAAGGATTCACATTTTCTTGTTTCAAGAATTAATACAAAGATACAGTAATCAAGATATTATGGCCCTAGCATAAGAATAGACATATAGATTAATGAAATAAAATTCAGAGTCCAGAAATTAACTGATACGATTATGTTTGTTGTTGTTGTTAAGTGCTGTCAAGTCGGTATCCGACTCATAGCGACCCTCATAGGGTTTTCAATGGCGACTGTTTCGGGATTGCCTTGGGAGTGGATTGCCACACCCTTCTCTCATTTTTGCGGTGCTGGGAATTGAACTCGAGACCTCAGAGACTGCAGCGCAGCGCTCTACCAACTGAGCTAAATCCCAGCCATGATTATTTAATTGATTTTCAATAGAAGTTCCAAGACAATTCAATGGGAAAGAGTTGTCTTTTCAACATACTATGTTGGAACAGCTGGACATCCACATGCAAAAGAATGATATTAGATCCTTATTCCATCCTGTATATAAAAATCAACACAAAAATGGATCAAAGACATAAGTATAAGCGCTTAAACTATACAACTGTAGAAGAAAACACAGGAGTAAACTTTGAAGATGTGAGATTAGACAGTGATTCGTTAGATTTAACATTAAAAGTGCAAGCAACAAAAGAACTAATAAATTGGACTTCATCAAATTTTTTTCTGTTTCAAAGAGTACTATTAAGAAAGCCCTCAAACAAGTCACAGAATGTTAAACACAGAATTGCCATATGCTATGTTCTGAGTGTTTGTGTCTCCCAAAACTCATATGTTGAAACTGGATCATTATTGTGGTGCTATTAGCAGGTTGGGCTTTGGGTGGTCATCTGGCCATGAAGACCCAGACCTCATGAATGGTATTATTGTCCTGTTAAAAGATGGCCCAAAAAGATGCCACCCCCTTCCACCATGTGAGGATGCAATGAGAAGGCTTCATGTATAAGCCAGAAAGTGGGCTTCCACAGGACATACAACCTGCCTTGATCTTGGATTTAGAGAAGAGGGCTGTCTATGAGGGTTGAGGCACTCAGCAGACGCTGCATCTGTAAATGTCCTTATTTTGGACTTTCCAGCCTTGGGAACTCACAAATTTCTGCTGCTTATGATCTCAATTTATAATATTTTGTTACAGCTGCCCGTGTAGACTGAGACACCATAAGACACAGCAATTACAGTCCTTGGTGTATTCCTAAGCAAAATGAAAATATATTTCCACATAAAAGCTTTTATGTGTATTTTCATAACAACATTATTGGCATCAGACAAAAATGAAGGCAACCTAAATCCCTAGCAACTGATGAGTAGATGGATAAAATGTGGAATCTCTGCACAATGGAATATTGTTTAGCAAAACACACAAAAAACTCCAAGTCCCCCAAAACAAAATAAAACAAAACAAAGCACATACACATGAAAAATGTGCTTCAGATATATGCTACTATGTAGAGGAAACTTGAAAGTATTATCCCATGTTAAAGAAACCAGACATAATAGACCACATAGTATGTGATCCTTTTACTATGAAATGATCAGAATGGGTAAATGTACCAAGGCAATATAGATTAGGTGTTGTGTAGGGCTGGGGATTGGTCCACACTGAAAGTGACTGCTAACAGATAATTGGTTTGCTTTGGAATTGACTTAAGTATTCTAAAATTAGAAATGATCATTTCACAAGTCTATGAATATACAAAAAAATTTATCTGTATACTTTAAATGGATGAGCCATGAGGTATGTGAATTTTATATCAATAAATTATTTAAAATATTTACCTAAGTTTAAAGCAGAGTTTAATCACATTTCTCTAAATTACCACTCTACTACTTGTATTAAGGACATGGCAATCCACTCCTGAGACACTCTTGAAATAATCAGCCATCGAAAACCCTATAAGGGACACTATGAGTCGGACATGACTTGAGGGCACTTAACAACAACTCATTGTTAAGAGTAGACAGCTTTGAAAGACAGGCTAATGTCATGAGTGTCAAGAGCCGGGAAAAGCTGTTGGGGATTTTTAAAATAATATTTTCCAGCTAGGGTCCCTCATAACAGCCTGAGGGGCTGACCCCTAGTTGACCCCAGGGCTCATCTCACTCACTCAAAACAGCCCCTCCCATCGAGTGAGCAAAGATGGCCCCCGGCCAGTTTGATCAGCCTTAACCACCATAATTTTGATTGGCTCCCCTCACCACCTTGCAGGTAGTAACTGTCTCCACTTGGCAGTTATGTCTGTTTGCCCACTGTACCGGCCAGCTGTGTGCCCTGATTGGCTGAACCCCACCATGTGACCCTTCCAGGACCCTATAAAAGCAGGGCTCCTGGCCCCCTATCCATCCCTGTAGCACCACCGATCCTGACCTCTCTGACCATCTCCTGAACCTCACCACCTGGACCAGCGCTCCCTACTCCTGCAAGACCATCTAGCAAGTCGGCGAGATCAAGCCCAGGGGCCCTGAAGAGCCTAAGGCATCTAGCAAGCCAGGAAGAGCCTCCCAACTCCTCCCATCCTTGGGAAGGAGGGGGGGTAAAGAAGGCGAGCCGCGAGAGTCAAGACCATCGGACCTCAACTGAACATCAGCGGCTGTGGCTGTGCCTTTAAGGCTGAGCTGTACCAGCACTTAGCCTGCAGCATTCCATGCTGCAGGCATAGAGCCAGCACTTAAAGGGATAGAGCCTCGCTCTATAGGGGCTGCTTGCTCCTTGCTCTCCATAGGGGAGCACCCCAATAAACCTTCCCTGTTCTTCTCCAACCATCTGAAGGTCTCCCGAGGTCCTTCTTTCTCGACACCGGCCACGTTTTATGTTGAGGGTTTGGCCCTAACTTTAGCCGGGCTAGAGCTAAAACCCTGACAAAAAGCCACATATAGAACGAATGGACCCTAAAAATGCTTTAGTCCAAATGTATTCCAGCTTGATATTTAGTAGATACTTCTTTTTCATTCTTTCAAAATTAAGATTTTATTGGTCCTATTGAGAATCATTAGGCATGCATTTTAATTTGTACACAATTCTTAATGTATGTATGTTGTTGTTATTGTTATTGTTGGGTGCCGTCAAGTTGGTATCCGACTCATAGCGACCCTCATAGGGTTTTCAATGGCAGATTGTTTTGGGATTGCTTTGGGAGTGGATTGCCACATCCTTCTCCCGTTTTTGCGGTGCTGAGGATTGAACTCAGGGCCTCAGGGTATGCAAAGCAGCACTCTACCAACTGATCTAAACTTGCAATTACAAAACAGTTGATAAAAACATTCCTTTGGACTGTACGAGAAGGAAGACAGGGACCATTGATAAGATACGGTATATGAAATTAACCAGACTTGGCTTGTCTTCTGCTTCATTAGAGGCCAGATCCTCCTCAGGTTTAGTTTCTCCATTTTCTGCAATTAAATCTTCTTTAGTTTCACGGTTAGCTGGCCTGTTTTTGTGCCCTTTTTACCTCTTTTTGCATTTTTTATCTGCCTGAACTTATCCTTTTGTGCTACCTTTGTTGACTTCTTTTCCACTTTTCAGGTACAGGGTTGGCTGACTGACCTGTGATTCTCTTCTTGCACTCTTCCTCTACCATCAGTTAGACTGGGCTCCCACCCTCTTGGACACTGTGGTGGTGGGGAGGGCACCTGTCGATGTCTGCAGGCCCCAGTGCACCCACAGCCTTCATGAAATGGGATTGCCTGGCCCCTGCTGCTCCCCTCACCTAGTATTTACTTTTTGTCAGTGTTGACATGTTGAAAACAAAGCCCTTGGGCATGCTAGCCATGTGCTCCACTACTGAGCTGCAACTCCATCCCATTTTTCTTTATTTTATTTTAAGACAGGGTCTAAGTTGCACAGGCTGCCTCCGCCCTTCAACTCGTGATCTTTCTGCCTCAGCCTCCTGAGTTCCTGAAATTTCAAGTGTGTTCCAAGGTGCCCAGCCTAATATTACTTGTAATAACACATCCTAGTTCCAAGCAACATGGTACACATCTGCAATTCCAGCAACTCAAGAGGTGGAGCCAGGAGGATAGCCAGTTTGAGGCCAGAGGCAGCCTGCACAGTTTAGTGAAACCCTGTTCCAAAGTAAACAATAAAAAAATGGGTTAGTGGTACATCCTGGTAGTGCAGCACTTCCCTAGCATGCATGAGGCCCTGGGCTCAACCCCATAGTACTGGAAAAAAGCATTCCACACCAATTTCGTGGTACATAACAGAACAGTAAACCCGGATCACTGACATCCTTAAATGCTACAGGATCTAGTTTGGCTATGACTATGAGGCAATTTACATGGCTGGAATAATAAATCCTTCCCTATCTTAGCCAAGTTAGTTACTGTGCTCCTGGTCTGAAGCCTTTATGTATACTCCTTCTTTTTCTGTCTTTGCATAACATGAAAAATGTCTGAGAGCCTCAGATTTTCCTTTTCTTGCTTCATTATATTAACATGATTTCCTAAGGCTTTCTGCTGCTTAGGTACATAGAGATAGAACTAATAATCCATTTTCCATTTTATGGTTTGGTTTATGTCTATGAATAAGTAAATTCAGAAAATCAGGCTATTCAGTTCCATATGTAGTAAAACTAGCTGCTTGGTCAATTAAAGTAATAGTATCTTAGCGGTATAGCAACAGAGCCTAAGTGTGTTGAAATAGTAAACATAGCCATTATAAATCAGAATTCATTTTCCCCAAATGGTCATTTAAGATTTTCTAAATCTTGTATGACTTTGCTGATCATCAAATTTGTTATATATTGTGTATTATTTATGTGTAGTTCTGTCAGTTGGTTTTGCACAGAGCTCTACAACCTTTAAATATTCTTAGAAATGGGTACAAAGAACTGTTGTTTGTAGATGCAAAGTCCAGGTAACAATACATTTATGAGTGATCTGACTCCCTTACACATAATTTTTTGTTTTTATTCTTAGTATATCCGGAAGGATTTAAAATTTATTTTAAAGTCACTAAAGTTTAGCTAAGCCCATCACAATTTTATAAAATTTAATTGTAATTAGCAAAAAATTTCATAAAGGAAGTTGAACTGGTTAGCTTCATTTCATATGTATCTTCTCTCATTAGATAGGTTCAATTACTTTTATTATAACATTTTTTTAAATTAAGGGAAATTATGAACTCCAAAGAGCTCTTTGCCGATTGCTTTCAATTATAAAAACCATTGCCATTCATACTAAACTGAATACCTGGGAAATGAAAGTTGGAGAAAGTTCCATGCATCCATGCAATGTACTTCAGTCATATTTATCCGCTCTGTTATTCTTTCTTATTCCTCCTCACTCCTGTCCCATTTCTCACTTCCCTTCCACATCCTTTAATGTTTCCCATTTACATTAATGTTCCTTTTCTTCTCTAGATTCCACAGATGGAACAAAACATGTGATGCATGTCTTTCTCGGACCGGCTTATTCCACTTAACATAATGATCTTTAGTTCTATTCCCTTTCCTGAAAATGACAAAATTTTGTTCTTCTTCATATCTGATTTTCCTAGTGGCTGCACCAATTTACATTCCCACCAGTAGTGAGCTCGTCTCCAACCCTACTCTCATCCTTGCCAGCATTTGTTGCTGTTATTTTCTCTTCTCTTTTCCTTTTCTCTTTTCTTTTCTTCTCTTTTCTTTCCTTTTCCTCCCTCCCTCTTTCCTTTCCTTTCCCTTCCCTTCCTTCCTTCCTTCCTTCCTTCCATCCTTTCTTTCTTCCTTTCTTTTCTTTCTCTCTTTCTTTCTCTCTTCTCTCTCCCTCTCTCTCTCTCTCTCCCTCTCTCTCTCTCTCTCTCTCTCTCTCTCTCTCTCCCTCTCTCTCCCCCCTCCTCCTCCTCTCTTTCTTTTATTCTGCAGTACTTAGGGGTTCAACTCATACATACTTTGCAAATGTTCTACCAATTGGCTGCACCTTCAGCCCATTTTTTGTTTCTTATTTGCAGTCAGGGTCCCTCTAGTTTACACAGGCTCCTTCTGGCCTACAATTCATGATCCTCCTGCCTCTACCTCTGGAGTTGCTGGGATTACAGGAGTGTGCCACTGTGCCTGGCCTGTTTCTCTGGACAATAGCCACTCTGACTGGGGTGAGATGGAATTTCAATGCAGTTTTGATTTGCATTTCCCTGATAGCTAAGGGTGTTAAACGTTTTTTTCATGTTTTTTTCATTTGTTGGCCATTTTTCCTTTTTGATCCAAAATTTGTTCATTCCCATTACCTATTTACTGATTGGATTATTTTCTCTTTTGTCATTTAATTTTTTTCAGTTCTTTATATATTTTTGATATCAATCCCTGTTGGATGAATATATGGCAGTAATTTTCTCTACTTGTACAGATTGTGTATTCACACTTTTGATTTTTTGTTTGTTTTGTTTTTGCTGTGAAGAAGCTTTTTAATACAATGAATTCTCATTTACCAATTCTTACTATTATGTCCTAAACAATTACAGTCCTATTTGGAAAGTTGTTTCCTATGTCTATATCTTGAAATGTTTTCCCTGTGTTTCTCTGGTAGTTTCAAATGTTCAGATCTCACATTAAGATCTTTGATTTTGAGTTGATTTTTGTACAGGGTGAGGGATAGGGATCTAGCTTCAGTCTTCTACATGTGGATATCTAGTTTTCCCAAAAACGCTTCTTAGAGGCTGTCTTTTTTCCAGTTTTATATTTTTGGCAACTTTGTCGAGAATCAGATGGCTATTGCTGTGTGGGTTTATTTCTGAATCTTGTGTCTATTCCATTGGTCTACATGTCTGTTTTTGTACCAGTACCATCTGTTTTTGTTACTGTGGCTCTGTATTATAATTTATAGTCTGGCATTGTGATACCTTCCATATTGCTCTTTTAGTTCAGGATTACTTTAGCTATTCAAGGTCTTTTTGTTTCCATATGAATTCTAGGTTTGTTTGTTTGTTTTCCAAGTACTAGGAGGTTGGACCCAGGGCCTCATGTGTTCGAGGCAAGTGCTCTACCACTGAGCTGTGCCTCTTACCCCTTTTCTAGTTTTCATTTTGAGACAAGGTCTCACTAACTTGCACAGGCTGCCTCTGGCCTTGAACTCATCCTTCTCCTGTCTCAGTCCCTCAAGTTGCTAAGATTACAGAGCATCTGACATGGAACCTGGAGAGATTGTTTTGTTCTGTTTCTATGAAGAATGTCATTTGAATTTTGATGGTGATTACATTGAATCTGTTGCTTTTGGTAATATGGGCATTCTAACAATATTAAGCTTGTTGATCCGTGAACATAGGTGGTGTTTCCTCTTTCTAGTGGGTTCTTCAATTCCTTTCTTCAGTACTTTATCGTCTTTAACATTTTTAGTTATGTTTACAACTAGGTATTTTACTTATTTATTCATCTTGTGGCTGTTGTGAATGGGATTGTTTTCCTGATTTCTCTTTCAGTGAGTTCATTGTTGTTGTATAACATAACTATTGATTTTCGTATGTTGATTTTGTATCCTGCTACTTTGCTGAAAGTGTTTATGAGATCTAAGAGTTTTCAGTAGTATTTTTATCACCTCTTGGTTTCTTGAATTTCCATTTACTTGATCTCATCTGCCACAAGGCTCAATCTCCCATACTTTGGACAAACCTCAGACACTGTCAATATCCACACTCCTCCTCCTCCTCTTCCTCCTTCTCCTTCTTTTTCTTCTTATCATAATCATTATTATTATTTAATTTTCATGTAGTATGTGAGTTTCATTGTGGGATTTTCATACACAGGCATCATGTGCTTTGTACTTTTTCTGTCTTTCAGTACCCCTCATGTTGTGCCCCTTCTCTTTTCACTAATCCAGTTCCCCAGATAAGTCTCCTTGCATTCTCCAATTTTCCAATCTTAGATACATACAATTACACACACACACACACACACACACACACACACACACACACACACACACACCATTTTTTCCTTTTAGGGTAGATCCAGCTTTCATATATGAATGAAAATATGAGATATTTCTTTCTGTGTCTAGCTTATTTCACCTACAATGATGAAATCCAGTTCTATCCATTCCCTGAAAATGATATAACTTCATTCTTCTTTATGACTGAATGATATTCCATTGTGCTTACATACAATTTTTTAAATCTACTTGTCTGTTGGTGGTCATATGGGCTAATTCCGTATCCTTGCAATTGTGAACAATCCTGTAATGAACATAGAAGTGCAGATATCTTTATGGTATGATGACTTAGATTCCTCTGAGTATATACTCAGGAATGGTAGTTCTGTTTTTGTTTTTGTTTTTCTGAGGAATCTCCATCCTGGTTTCCATAATGGCTGTACTAGTTTACTAGTTCTAGTCCTACCAGCAGTGTAAAAGGGGTTCTTTCCCCCAAAATCCTTGCCAGAATTTGTTGACATTTATTTTAGTGATGCCAGCCATTCTGACTGGTGTGAGATGGAATCTCAGGGTAGTTTTAGTTTGCATTTGCCTGATGGTTAAACATGTTGAACATTTTTTCTATATATTTTGGCGTTTATTATTTTTCTTTTTGAGGTCCATCTGTTCAATTCCATTGCTCACTTGTTGACTGGACATTTTTTTCTTTAATTTTTCCATTACTTTATGTACCCTACATATTAAATACTCTGTTAGATATATAACTGGCAAAGAGTTCTTCCCATTCTCTGGGCTCTCTCCTGACTCTACTGATTAAGGAGAGATTGATTACTCTATTCTTTTGCTGTGTATAAGCTGTTTAACTTCATGTAATTCCATTTGTCAATTCTTGGTACTGTAATCTGGGTTATTGAAGTCCTTCTAAGAAAGTACTTGCCTAAACCTATGTGTTGAAGTGTACTTTCTACATTTTCTACTAGTCATTTCAAAGTTTCTGGGTTTACATTAAAATCTTGAATCCATTTTGGATTGATTTTTGTACAGGATGTGAATATCTAGTTTTCTAAGCACCCTTTGCTGGGGAGGCTATCTTTTCTCTAAGTATTTTTTTAGCGTCTTTGTTAAAGATCAGGTGGCTATTGCCGTGTGGGTTCATTTCTGGGTCATCTATTCTGTTCTGTTGATCTTCATGCCAGTTTTGTGCCACTATCAAGTTGTTCTTGTTACTATGGCTCTGTAATATGTCAGGATGTCAGGTATTGCAATACCTCCTGCATTGCTACTTCAGCTTAGGATTGCTTTGACTATTCAGGGATTTTGTGCTTCAAAATGAATTTTATGACTGTATTTTCTATTTTTGTGAAGTATGTCATTAAAATTTGATGAAGATTGCATTGAATCTATAGATTGCTCTTTGTCATGTAGCCTTCTTCACAATATTAATTCTGATGATCTATGAGCAAGGGACATCTTTCCATCTTCTAGTATCAATTGTGTTAGATTTTATAGATTTATTTTAATAATTTATGTCCCCTAGATTTAATTTTAGCCTGCAGCCATAGCCCTGTGGCGTCTGATCCCATCAGATCTCTGAAGCTAAGCAAGGTCGGGCCTGGTTAGTACTTGGATAGAAGACCGCCTGGGAATGCCAGATACTGTAGGCTTAGGAGACGGACCTGGCAACCCCCTCCCAAAAATCAATCTGCCATTGAAAATCCTACAAGATTTAATTTTGTTAGGTCATAGGTGTTAAGGAATTTATCTATTTATTCTGTATTTTCTCTTTTGTTGTTGTTAGGTGCCATTGAGTCGAGTCTAACTCATAGTGACTCTCACAGGGTTTTCAATGGCTGATGCTTTCAGGATTGCTTCAGGAGTGGACTGCTATGTCCTCCTGTTTTGCGGTGCTGGGGATGGAAGCCAGGTCCTCAGAAAGTATGGAGCAGCATTCTACCAACTGAGCTAAACCCCAGCCCCCCATATAGTATAGCACTCTTGAAGTGAGGGGTATACTCTGTGTTTTAGAATTCATGAAAATATTTGCATAGAAATAGGTGTAGCAAAGCCGGGCATGGTGGCACATGCCTGTAATCCCAGTGGCTCGGGAGGTGGAGGCAGGAGGATCGCAAGTTCGAGACCAGAGGCAGTCTGCATAATTTAGTGAGACCCTGTCTCAAAAAAAAAAGTAAAAAATGGGTTGGAGGTGCAGCTCAGTGGTCCAGCACTTGCAGAGTATGCAAGCACGAGGCCCTGGGTCCAACACCCAGTACTGCAAAAAAAAAAAAAAAAAAAAAAAAAAAAAAAAAAAAAAAGAAAGAAATAGGTGTAGCACACCAATAAGTGAGATAATACACTATTGGAACTGGTAAAGAGAACGGTGAAATTACAAAATAGTGCAAAAAGGTCCTGGGTTCCCAGGCTGTCCCCCATCCAAGTACTAACCAGGCCCAACTCTGCTTAGCTTCCACAATCTGATGGGATCAAATGCCAGGGTGGTATGGCTACAGGTATTTATTTATTTATTTATTTAATCTAAAATGCTCTTGTTCTCAGAAAAAACTACTTCATTCCCTTTCCTCTTACATCTTACATTCCTTCCTTCTACTCTCTGGTGATCCTCCTTCCAAATCACTAAGAGAATAAAAACCATAAAAGACCCTTTTTTTTTTAGTAGGGGTTGAATCCATGGCCTCATACAGGCTAAAAAAGCACTTCTCTATTGATCTGCTCCCAGCCCCTGTTTTATTTTTTACTTTGAGATAACATTGCACTAAGTTATGCAAAGCTGCCTCTGGCCTCTAACTGGGGATCCTCCTGCATCCCGATTCCCTGGAATTACAGGTGTGCACCACTGCACCTAGCAGAAGAATACTTTCTCATGCTGCCTCCACTGCACATTGTGCCATATTAATCCACCTGCACTTATATCTATGTACTTGTTAGTATGGACATTTATGTTCCCAGCTACTGTCAAATCTTCTTATAGACTACATGCCTATTTAAGACTTTGCCTTTGCACATATCCTGTCTCTGTTATTCTACCATCAAAAATTGCCTTCATATTGGATTAATCCAATCAAAATGCAAAAGTACTGTCATATTATATATCTTTTAAAGTGTTCATTTGGCATCTCCATGCACACTCTTGCTCGGTTGATGTCCTTTCTATGTGCTCAATGTGTGGTGTAGTGAAACCACAGAATTAGAAAAATCTCATTTAATTTTTGGTCTTCTACCTATTAGTACATGATCTTAAATAAGACACTCAAATTTTTGAGTGTCTGTTCTTAAATCTGTTACTGGCTGAGCAGCCCTCATGTAAAAGTCCAAAATCCAAAACTTTGTGAGTGCCAACACAATGCCACACTATTTCACGCTAGGCCTCATGAGACGTGTCACAGTCAAAATTCAAGTACACTAAAAATATTGTATAAAACTACTTTCAGACTATGTGCATAATGTGAATATGAAACATAAGTGACTGTTTAGGCTTGAGTCTCATTCCCACGATCTCATTATATATATAGGAATACTCCAGAATCTAAAATCATCAAAAACCTGAAATGCTTCATGTGTCAAGCATTTCAGATAAAGGATACTCAAGCTATAAAGGGAAATTTTATATTACCTCTAAAGATATAAAGGTAATTTTTTTTTTTTTTTTTTTTTTTTTTTTTTGCGGTACTGGGGTTTGAACCCAGGGCCTTGCGCCTGCATGCTCTGCAAGTGCTGGACCACTGAGCTGCACCTCAGCCCATTTTTTGACTGTTTTTTGAGACAGGGTCTCACTAAGTTACGCAGACTGACTCTGGTCTCAAACTTCAGATCCTCCTGCCTCCGCCTCCCGAGCCGCTGGGATTATAGGGGTGCGCCACCGTGCCCGGCTGATATAAAAGTAATTTTGAGGTATTGTCCCAAAGTACTTTATATGTGGTAACATTTACTATTTGTCAAAAATCAATAAAAAAGATTTGATCATTATCCCCAATTTATGGATGAAGACATATAAAACAAGATTAAATTGATAAAATATTTCAATTAGTACTTATACTAATGTGTTGAACTCAGGCATATTAGAGAAAATTAAACTTTCTTCTAGTGGGAAATGTTATTTTAATTCCACTAAAATTTGTTCTGCTTCTTTTCAACATTCATAGAATTGTAGCAGGTACAAATCTGCCCAACAACATTTCATTTCCTAGTTTTTATGGCTACTAGATTCCAATGACATGTGAGCAGAAGTGATGTGGGCTACTTCTTGTTACAGTCCTTAAGACAGTAGACATGATCCTATTTCCCTCAGTCGATTTGGCCTCATTATCATGAATAATCCCAAATGTTTCTTAACATCTTCCATACCTGAAAATTTTTACTGTACTCATTATTTTACCTGAAATATCCCTGCTACTTAATTTTTGTTACAAAAATATTTTCCCCCTTTCCTTCCACTTACTCTTTTATAATTCATCATTGTTTTTGTTGTTGTTAGGTGCCGTCAAGTCGGTATTCGACTCATAGTGACCCTCTGTACAACAGGGGAAACACTATTGTCAGTGCTTCTCTGCTGTTCATAGGGTTTTCAATGGCAGATTGATTTTTGGGAGTTGCCAGGTCCTTCTCCCAAGCCTACAGCACCTGGTGTTCCTGGCAGTCTCCCATCCATGTACTAACCAGGCCCGAGCCTGCTTAGCTTCCGAGATCTGATGGGATCAGATTCCACAGGGCTATGGCTGCAGGCAATTCATCATTAGTACATATTAATTGTACAAAACAATTGATTTCATTATGATATTTTCATGCATGTATATAAGGTGCTTTTATGGTATCTCCTTCCCCATTACCCTTATTTTTCCCTCCTCCCTGCTCACATGGTTTTACTTCCTCTTCCTTTGTACTACCTCTTCCATTTTCAAGAGTTCTCTCTCTCTCACTTTTTCAATAAAAACTTTAGTGAGTTCTCTCTCTCTCATTCAATGAAAACATTTGATATTTATCTGGTTCATTTCTCTTAACATGTCTATTTCTCTTAACTCCATCCATTTTCCTCCAAATAACATGATTTTGTTTATCTTAATGGATGAATAATACTCCAGTGTGTTTACATGCCACATCTTCTTTACCTGTTTATCAGTTGACAGAAGCCTAGGCTGACTCCATAATTTGGCATTGTGAACATAGGTTTGCAGATATCTCTACAGTAAGCTGACTTTGATTCCTTTGGGAGTGGCACTGCTGGATAATATGGTAATTCTCTTTTTAGTTTTTTGAAGAAAAATTAAATCCATTCTGACTTCCATAGTGGCTACACTAGTTTGCATCCCCATCAGCAGTGTGTAGGAGTTATTTCCCCCCTATATCTTTATCAGGGAGAAGGACATGGCAATCCACTCCCAAGGCAATCCTGAAACAGCCATTGAAAATCCTATGAGGGTTGCTATGAGTTGGACTCCACTTGACAGCACCTAACAACAACAACAACAACAACAACAAACAACAACAACATATCTTTATCAACATTTGTTGTTTTGTTTCTCTCAATGGTAGCCATTCTGAGATGAGATAGAATTTCAGTGTAGTTTTGATTTGCATTTTACTGAAGGTCTTTAACCCCAAAAGGTTGCATACCTTTTCATATATTTATTGGCCATCTTCATTTGAATAGGATCTGTTCGGATCATTTGCTCATTTACGGATTAGATTATTTATTCATCAGGTTTTTAAGTTTAGAGTATTTTATACATACTGAATATTAATCTCTAGTCATATTAATATATAGTGAAGATTTTCTCCTATTCTGTAGGCTGTCTCTTCACTCTGTTAATTGTGTCCTTTGCTGTACAGGAACATTTTAGTTTAAAGCAATTTCACTTGTCAAATCTTGGTAGTACTTCTCTTCAGAAAGATATTGCTATGTTTATATCTTAAAATGTTTCCCCAGTATTCTGCTTAATGTAAGACCTGAAACTTTGAAACTACTACCTCAAGCAGCCTACTCTGTGTCTCCTTTCCTATTCTCCTCGTAAACCCACTTCTCTTTCTACTTTACAAACTGACTCCTCATTCATTTTGCTATCTTTTTTTCCTTAACAAGGGAACAAACAAGAAACAACGATAATCTCCACGACCACCCTTGAAACATTCTTGGTGCCATGACTTGGATTGTTTCAAGCTTCAGGCAATTAAACTCCAAATTGTGTCACAAGGATATCAGTCCCAACTTATTGACTATAGCACTGCAGCTGCTCCATACCAAGGACTCCTGGATCTCACTTCTCTTTCTGAAATTCAGCAAGAGCTAGAAACCCTTGCCAAGTAGGGCTATGACCAACTTCTGCAGGAAGTAGCCAGATTTGTTTTAATTTCCTTTACCCTAAACATTTTAGGGTTTCCTGTTCTTGAAGAGGGAATGTTAGGAAGCACTCAGGAATGAACAGCAGGAAGACTGAGCATGAAGACCCAGGGGAACAAAAGCACAAACCCTAATTCCAGTAAGCTTAACATTAGCCATGAATCCTTACAATGGAATTGTCAGGTAAGATTGTGCTCTATATTGCCACCCAGCAGGAAAACCCAAGAAAACTGGTTCTACATCAGCTCCACCCTAATGTTATCTAGATTCTCAGATGAAAAACAAGAAAAAAAATTATAAAAAGACCCACCTTCAACCATTAGGTTGCTGACTCTTTCAAGCAGCCTGTACTGTGGTTTGTCCAAGAGTATCTGCTTTCCTATTTATCTGAAGAAATTCATTTCTATTTCTATTTTGAAAAATGTATTGAGGAATAAAGTACATGCATAGAAGTATGTAAGTTATAATCACAATTAATCCCTTGAAGTTCAGCATCCTATTTATAACATGGTAATGAATTCACCAATTGTTGTCTTGGGATTTATATCAGACTTAGGGGTATGGGCAAATTATCACATTAAAATAGAGGTATACTATAAAATATAAAATAATATGATAACAAGCTCATACACATGAGTCTGATATAATTTCTGAGACACAGTAATTGGTGAATTCATTGCTGCTGTTGTTGTTAGGTGCCATCGAGTCAGTGTCCAACTCATAGTGACCCTAGGTACAACAGACAAAATACTATCATAGTGCTTCTCTGCTATTCACAGGGTTTGGGGGTCTAGGTTGCTGGGTCCTTCTCCCAATCCTATAGCACCTGATGTTCCCAGGTGGTTTCCCATCCAAATTCTAACTAGGCCTGATCCTGTTTAGCTTTTGAGATCTGACAGGATCCAATGCCACAGTGGTATAGCTGCAGGCAGGCGAATTCATTACTGTCCTATAATTAGGATGCTTGGCAGTTACTCAGTGTGAACACATTCATCTAACCAGCACCCAGACCAAGAAATAGAATGTAACCAGCACACATACATGTATAGTAAGTTTTCTTTGTCTCCTTTCTTCCTCAATGCTATATTCAGAAAATTCATTCATATTTATGTGCCATAACGGTCATAACTGTATAGTATCCCATTGTAAGAATAAATCACAACTTATCCATTCTAATCTTGATGGACATTTAACTTATGAGGAACTTTGAACTATTTTATATATAGCACTACTATATACATTCTTGAATATCATTTTTGCATATATGAATGCATTTTTTTTTTCAGTACTAGAGGACTAAACCCGGGGCCTTGTGCCTACTTTGCAAGGGCTTTACCACTAGGCTGCACTCCCAGCCCTGTTTTTTTATGTTTTATCTTGAGACAAAGTCTGGTTACCAGGCTGCCTCTGGTCTTGAATTTGCAATCCTCCTGCCTCCACCTCACAAATTGCTAGGATTATGGCTGTGCACTGGCTACGAACACATTTCTTTTAGGCATATCTACCTGGCAGTGGAACTGCTGAGTCATTTTAAGTGTGCTCTACATTTTCACCATTAAATAGTTTTGAAAAGGATTTTACAAAATATTTAACTTTAGAATTCATCAATAAAAAGCTTTATATATAAGAAAACTTTAAAAATACAAATATATTATGCCATAAAAGTATTGTTATTAATCCCCCACAATTAATTGCAAAATGCCATTTTAAAAAAATAAATAGCCATTACTTGGACCATGAATAAAGAAAAGTGGATTATTGACCTGCTTTAAGGAAAAGATGTTTTTTGCTTGCAAACAGAATACCACTTAAACTTTTCACCACCAAATGTGGCTGCATTTTCTTGATGTAAGTTAATTATACTCCAGCTAATTATTAAGCCTCATAACAAGTGATACAGTAGAAATTACAATATATGCCCTCTGAAAATGCAAATAAGCAATAAACATTTTCTTTTAATTTACTTCTGTTTTAAATTTTTACATGATAGTTGATTTTCTGATCTCTGTCCATTATGCTTACTTACGTTACTAAACTTTAAATAGGAATGCAATGCCCTTGATGTTATGATTAACCACAAGAGCTACTTATAAGAGAAAGCTGTCACCATAAACTTCCTGGAAACTACTTGATTTGGGTCCAGCCACACTGGAAAGTAACATCTCTGCTGCCAGAGTGTTCAGCCAATTTCAGAATGTAAATTGGTTTTACACTTATGCTTGTAAAATTATAAGTTGTTCCTGAAAACACATTTGGAGATCATAGTGGCCACTATGACCTAGCCAGAATCTCATCATATCCCTTGAATTTAAAACACTGTATAATAGACTTAAAAGAATTTGCTTAAGTAATTGAGATTGAGTATAGTCTCTCTTCCTTTTTATTAAGTCTGCAAATTTTTATTACTCTTTTTGACTCAAAGACTGTAGTAGTATTTTACCTTCAAAGAATCTGTGTTAGTCTAACATTGTTTCAGTCTGAATATAGTTGCCATATGATTTTTAACCAGTGTGAAGTGGTTAATGTACAATTTAAGTACAAAAAAAAAACCACACTGTTTTGTTAACATATGGTTAAAATTAATTATTTTTGAGTTCATCATTTAGCACTTTTGAAGTGGATAAATTCTCTGTAGTCATTATGAAAGTCAAGTGTGAAGAAATGAACTTAACAGTGTTTACATTTGTTAAAAAATTTTTATGAGAGACTCATGATAGGATGAGAAAATTGTGGCCTATGTGGCCTATTTTAATAATGTCTTTGGTATCACTGTGTGGCTACTGCTTTAACATTGGTATCCTTGGGATCTGCAAACATCAGAATTGGGAAGGAAGTGGGATGCTATGGCTGTAGATATGGAGGACTGTGATACAGTAAAATTCCTGTTTGCCTGTGAGGTCAAGGAGATGGGCAGTTATTCTGCTACAATGAGAATCAGAAATAAATGAAGGGAGCAATTGGGTAGAAAGTTTTACAGTGGACAAGGTTGCCAGAAGAAATGAGAGGGCCAAAGTAATCCAAAACCAAGGGATCGGTGAGAGGACCACGGAAGCTAAGTAAATGTTCCCTCTTAGGGCCACATGAAGACATGCAATGGAGAAGTGAAGGAAATAGCTGTGAATTACACACTGTCTTTGGTTTAAATAACCGTTTTACCATTTTCTAAATTCGGGGATTTTTAACACATTTTGATCCCCTATGATCACAGTAATAATATCTACTGGTGCCTTGGAACTTTGTTGCTCAATGTAAGTACAACAGTTTATGGCTAATAGTGTACTGCCTTCTACGTGACAAGTAGTCAAAAGTAGTTTCTCTTGTTAATACAATTCTACATGTCCACTCATTACTGGTTTTTATTCTAGTTCATTCTTTGTGGGGAGACTTCTGCCTACATGCCTTAATATTTCTGAGTTGTTCTGACAATCCCCTAAGTCAAATAAGGCCACAATTAACATTCTCTTCGTAAAGTTTCCCTTTCTTCTTCCTTACCTCTCCTTTACTGTCTTATCCCTCTCCTGCTGATTTTATCTCCTGCATTGCTCTCCCTATGTTTCTTTATTTTTCTTTAAGTGCTTACTGATTGGCTCTGGGCATATGCAGAATAATATGATTCATTTCATAGAGAAGTAATAGTTTAGTTGGTAGAAACCATGTGCAAAGATGTATTTGTGATAAAGTTTACTCAGATTTTACTCTATTGAGTAAATTTGAGAGGTATACAAAGTCCATAAATTATATTGTCTAGACAGGAGGGTTAATAAAGGGCAATTTCCATGGATTCCAGAGAATAATAAGAAAGTTTGCAGAAAACATTGTATTATTTTCCAGGGTTTACCACAGTGAAATATTGCAAACTTGGCAGCTTGAAACAACAATAAAAGATTCTTTCACAGTTCTGGAGCCTAGATGTCTGAAATCATAGTGTCAGCACCTGTCAGTGACAATTCTGAAGAAGAATTCTTCCTTGCCTCTTCCTAGCTTCTCATGCTCCTGGAAATTTCTGGCATTTTTTAGGTTCCAGTTGCAGCACTTCGTTTTCTGCCTCCAACTACACATGACTTTCTTATTCATGTGTTCCTTACACTTTCTATAAAAGACCAGTCATTGGATTTAGAGTCTTCCTTTATTTGCTATGATTCTATGTAAATCTAATTACATCTGCAAAGATCTTGTTTACAACTTAGATCATATTCTGAGGTTTTGGGTAGGCATGGATTTTGGGGGACACTGTTTTAATCACTGTATTCATTTTGGCACATCTCTCTCTGTACACAAGAAGTCTCTGTCTAATAAAATACACTGAATCATACATATGTAGATGCCACAGTCCAGCTACAGCCTAGGATCCAGGGTTTCCTGAAGGCAGGTTGAGGAGTCGGCAATTGGGTAATAGCAAACACAGCAGCTCGGAGGCAGTGTGAATCTGTTCCGTTTATTGTTTAGAAGACTTAATGTTTTATATAATTTTTTAGGCTGAGGTCATGAAAGCAGTAAGAATAGCACATGTGGTTATTCATGAAACAAAGTTTCGCAAGCACCTATTAATCATAACAACCCATTGTTCAAAACATAAACTTTATTGTCTCCAGACACTAAACACTTGGAAGGTCTCTTTCTTTTTAGGCTTTTTATAAATGATAAACTATAATAGGGTATTTGAACTCTATCCTTAGTGAACAACAGCCTCTACTCTTTTTCTCTAACTGGGAACCAAGGTCTGTAGATAAGCACCTCTCCATGCTGTGTATCCACTCTTTTCCCTAGCTGGGAGCCAAGGTGGCCTTTGGACAGATAAACACCTCCATGTTAAATTGTCAAGGAGGCTTTTGTGCTGTGGGAACAGGACTGTGTATTCTTTTGATTGTTTTATACTTTCTTGTAAACCTTAGCTATCATGGGTGGGGCCACTTTAGTCCAGGTAGGGGTTAACAACTCAGCCTTCTGCAGCTGAAGCATAAATTACTTAACACTTGAGTTCCAGGGTGGAAATTGCTGATCAGCTTCAACTAGAATAATATCCATATATCCCTTACAATTGGTGGTCATTACTTCTAATTCACTTACAAATTCCCCCAGTCACGTCATTCTTTCAACATTTGTTTCATTAGAGTTTTAATACAATATTAGTTATGAGTATTAGTTCTAAACATAAAGTGATCATAATAATTAGAAGCAGTAATGCTATCTAGAAAGCAAAAAGCACATATTTCTTTTCTCCATCTCCATCCATTTCTTGGAAGATGAGTTCCTTGAACCTCTCCTCCCTATATCCGGACCTTGTCAGACAACATGGTTAGAAATGGCTGTGGCATGTAGAAAACACACATAAGGTAGAAAGGATCTCTATAATCTAAGAGATCAACTAGAATATTTATTAAAGTCTTTTAAATTCACTTTTTTTCCTGAACTCTATTCTTTTCTTAAAGGAAGGAGAGATAGTTAAATGGTTTAAAACTTATAACTGTCTAAAGTCAAGAAGCAAAAATCATCCCAAATGATTGCTTATTTGCCTTACTTGAAGCCCTGTGACAAAAGATTCTGCTGTGTGTATCAAGGGTTGTTAAGCCTTCTTTTCCAAGAAGAAAATCATTGGAAACCTGAAAACACAAATAAAAACAAAATGTAACTAAGTTTAGATAAGACTGAAAAGAATATGACCATGTGGTCTCAGAAACATGATCCAGTATTGTGAAGTTTTGTTCATAGATTTCAAAAAAATGTATATTTGAGCCAACATTTGGCTAAAAAAGAAATAGAGAAATGAGAGAACTGAGATAAAAAAAGAAAAAAGAATAAGAATGTTAAACAATAAGAAAGTTGCTAGAAGATACTAGAGAAAGTCAGCAAAGAACCAGATATGCCTTAGGGAAAGAGGGGTATCCTACTTCTTCACTAACCTTCCCCCTACTCCCTCCAATTCTGACAGTCTGCTGCAGTGTTCTGCCATAACCCTCTGTGCCTTGGACAGCAATGAAGCTGACATCATAATGAATTTCAACACTTCTGACAAACACAATGTCTGGATTTTACAGGCCACTTGCCTCAAAGTAACTCCAACTACTCTAAGAGTTGGTTAACTTGGTCCAGAGCATCTTCCAGTCACTTATGAAGAGAGATTCTTTACAGCTAGATTTCTTCTGCTATGTTTGTGGTTGTCTCTGCTGTCCTTCACTGAAGGAAGTGAGAAATACCAAATATTTAGAAATTTTCTCTTGAGACAAATTGGATTTTCAGACTATAGATTTTTCTCCTGGTAAAGTTATAGTCATTTTCACCTCCTATGATTTCATGTACCTTTCTTTTTCAAAAAGCAGAGTAGTGACTATCTTAATTACTGAAATCAGAAACTTGGCACCTTAGTACAGTCCTGTTATCCCAGAGACTTAGGAGACTGAAGCAGGAGGATCATGAGTTTGAGGCCAGTGGCAGCCTGTGCAATCTAGCAAGACCCTGCTTCAGAATAAAAAATGAAACAAGGCGCTATGTGTGCAGCTCAGGGGTGGAGCACACCCTGCACTCAATCCCCCAATACTACAACAAAACAAAACTAAACAACACTTAAATCATCTTATTAACAAAGGATTTTCTCAGTATTTATTGATCGCTACTTAGTACCAGACACTTCAGAGATACTATTCTTTTTCTCCTAACCTGTGGAAGGCACAAAAAACATATCTGTTGGCCAATTTTTAAAATTATATTGTGATTCTTTGGTTAAAAAGTATACCATCTAGATTCACGACTGCCTGATTTTAGTGAAAACTTACACAATCTAATGAGAGCCTTCATAGAGCTCAAGGGATAGATATAAAATAATATTTTCACTTTCACTGAAATTTAATGTAATCTTTAGAGAATGATATTTTTATATCACCTCTGCATTGCAAAATAGAGCATTTACACATTGATGCAGACTCTAATAACAGTTAACCTCAAGGTTAAACAATATGCTGATGCTAAAGAGCAGAAACACGGGTGGCTGCTGGAAAAAAATTATACTTCACAGGGAATGAACTGTTGACCCTTGTTCTTATTGAGAATAGAAGGACATCAATTGCTAACAGCTAATTATGCTTCTCTGGGTATTTTTCCATGAAAAGATAAATGATCACTGAAGTGACTTAAGTTCAAAAGAATGAAAAACCTTTAGTTGTGGCAACACATAAATAAAAAAATATGTTTGGAATTAGAATATTATTTAAAGCTCGGAAGGTTGAATGCAAGTCTAATCTTTACTATATCTCTTCTTTAAAAAAAATCAGATGTTCTTTGTCTATTGCTACTTCATTCCAAATGCACAAATGAAGATTAACCAAAGCAATAATGAAATATTTTTTAGTATTAGTTCCTGGAGTCCAAGGAAACACCTCTGTGATGAATAAAATGTTAGTACCTCATTTTGATATAAAATGTTCTAACTGAGGCTAAATATAGATCTAAGAGGCTACAGACCTCCCACCCTGGCTTCTGATCCCGTCTGACTTCAGGAGCTAAGCAGAGTCAGCCTGGTTAGTACTTGGATGGGAGACCTTCTGTGAGTACCAGGTGCTGCAGCCTTGAGAGAAGGACCCAACAGCCCGTTCCTGAAACAGACAGCTATTGAAAGCCCTATGAATAGCAGAGAAGCACTGAAAATAGAGCTTGGTATGGCACAGTATTGGGGAGCGTTTTGTTCTCTTGTACATAGGGTTGCTATGAGTCTGACCCAACTTGATGACACCTAACAACAACAACATAGGTGAAAGAAGACTGCTGAGCTGGGCAATACCTGTTTCTTTAACGTCCTCCATAGTCCTTCTTGGCTTTTGTAATATCTCCTCTGGCCTTTTGAGCTGCACTGACCCTGCAATGAGAAGTTGAGGTGATTCTGCTATCTTTGTTTGCATAGAAGATAGATTTTCACTGTCTGGACATTCATAAATTTTATCACCATTGCTTCTCTAATTTCTTCTTTAACCAAGCACAGTATATAGTAGTGGAAGCCTCACCTTGTTATCACTATAATCCTAAACCCAGGACAGTGCTTTTACATAGTAAGTGTTCAGTAAATGCTTTGTAGATGAGTAAATGTTAGTACATTCAAGGATAGTTACAATAAAGGGCTCTGCCATTGTTTATTGAACTATGTTTTTCATATACCTACATACTAGAACCTAGTCTTTTCTCAGGTAACATCTTATATTTTCCTTTCAGAGGAATTGCCTTTTTAAAAAATGCATACTATAATTAAAGAATGCATGTAATCCCAGTGGCTCAGGAGGCGGAGTCAGGAGGATCTCAAGTTCAAGACCAGAGGCAGTCTGTGTAACTTAGCAAGACCCTGTCTCAAGAAGTACAAAAATGGGCTGAGGGTGCAATTCAGTGGTACAGCACTTGCAGAGCATGTAAGCGTGAGAAGCTGGGTTCAACCCCCAGTACTGAAAAAAAAAAAAAAAAAAAAACAGAATGACAATGTAGAAGCATAATGAATATTCATATTTCTTAGATCAGCAATATATTTGCCTCAGATTGAGATCCCCTATTGTTTTACCAAAGTGTAAAAGACTCAGAAAGAGAGCTGATTACTTTTATTGAGTATCAATCTAAAATTACCTTTTATAATAAAAATTTTTGGTTTTCATATGGCCTGTGATACTGAATTTTGTCTTTCCACCCAATTAAAAAGTAAACCTATATGTTAAGTAATGCTTAAACAGCAACTACAACTTTTGTTTCTGGTTTTATGCCTTTTAATCATCCAGAATAAACTCCCCACCATTCCTTACTGTGTTGGCTCACTTGAGTGCCCTAAATTAGTATAAAACATTTAAATAATTCAATCTTGGAAGATTTTCTTGGTCACTGTGGTATGCAGCCTGTTGTTGTTCTTTTTCTGGTGGCACAGATTGAAACCAGAGCATGTACTCTGCCCCTGAATGACACCCCACAGCTGCAGACAGTTTTCTAAAATGGCTCTTGGCAATGTTTACCTCCAGGTCTCAATGCCCTGTGTGATTCTTTCCTCTGGAGTGTGTTATGGACCTAGTATGCTGCTTTTAAATTATAGAATATGATAAAAGTAATGGGCTTTCCCTCTCAAGATTAAGTGATTATAGACAAAATTTTGTATTGATCCTTCTCTGGCCCATCTTTCTTTTTTCTCTCTCTCCACATGTTGGTTTCTTCTCATGTGCTTGCTCTGAGGAGGGACTCTGGTGAGATCTTGTTGTTAGGTGCCCTCAAGTCATGTCCTCTCACAGGATTTTCAATGAGTGATTGTTTTGAGATTGCCTCAGGAGTGGATTGCCACATCCTCCAGTGTCTGTGGTGCTGGGGATCAAACCTGGGTCCTCAGAGAGTACAGAGTTGCACTATACCAACTGAGCTAAACCAGATCTTGGTGTTAAGGAATTGAGGGAGGTTGCTGGTGCATTGTCATAGGTGAAATGAGGTTCTCAATCCAACAGGCTTTGTGGAATTGCATTGTATCAAAAACCACATACACAAATGTAGGAGAGAGTCCTTCAAAGGCTTAAGGGTTTTATCAATATCTTGACTACAGTCTTGTGAGAGACCCTAAGGAAAAGGACTCAGATAAGCCATGCCCAACTTTTGTCCCTCATAAATTATGAAATAATACATGTGGTGTTCTTTTAATTTGCCAATTTTTGCATTAGGTTTTCTTCTAGCAGTATATAACTAATTCAATCATATATCATACTGCCATGCATGGATGTCAGGTAGTAAGCAGAATCAGGTCTGAATTTCCTGAGAGATTTTTATAAAACTTAGAAATTCCAAAATTACATTAAATTCCCAAGACCTTACCTATAAATTTTACATTCTTCCCACCATAAAATCATCACTATCCACATGCAGATTGAGAGATACAGAGGTAATTGAGAGAAGCTTATTGAGAGATACAAGTTGCTGCCTAAAAGATGATTATGATCCATTAATTATAATACATTCTTCTACTTGATAAGAATATAGGCTTTGTGATTCATTATAGTACCTGTTCACTTTTAAACTTTACAAGACTCAAACTAGCATATTTGGTGGGGAAACTCATGCTTAACTTCCCATTTGCAAACTCTGATAATCATTTAAGATGGTTAAACATTTCCACTTTCCTACTCCTGGGGTTGTGCTCTCTGAGGCCCTGGGTTTAGTCCCAGCATCACAGAAAATGGGAGAAGGACATGGCAATGCATTTCTGAAGCATTCCTGAAAAAATCAGGCATTGAAAACCGTATGAATAACAATCAGTGATGGTAGTGCTGGGCATGGCACAGTGTTGGGGAATGTTTCATTTTGGTGTATATAAGGTTACAATGAATCAGACGGACTCAATGACACCTAACAACAACTACTTCTGGGGCTCATGAAAAGAATTGTATTTCCAATTTAAACAATTAAGTGTGTGTTGCTTCCTGGAAGAGGTTGCTAAGTTTCCAGGATGAAACCTGATCATAGAGACAAGTTCTTGATGGAATCTCTGGAAATCTGTTTCAGTGACTGCCATGGGCAACAGCCATTGTTAACTCACCACAGATTTATTGTGCCAGCAAAACATAAATTACACTTGTAATGAAACACTGATGTTCTGGGTTGTTAACTCCAGCATAACCAGGTTTAATTTGACTGACTTATAACATTAGACATGTCCTATGAGTACCAGTATTGAAGCCTTATAGTTAACAAACTTTTTTTGGTTTGGGTTTTGGTTATGAACTCAGGACATAGGAAAAATTTTAAGTAGATAATTGATCATTTATCTAGTCTGAAACTATTTCCTAAAAGCTAATAGGGGACTGGGGCTGGGATTTAGCTCAGTTGGTAGAGCGCTGCGCTGTAGTCTCTGAGGTCCCAAGTTCAATTCCCAGCACCACAAAAATGGGAGAAGGACCTGGCAATCCACTCCCAAGGCAATCCCAAAACAGTCAGACATAGAAAACCCTATGAGGGTTGCTATGAGTCGGATATCGACTCTATGGCACCTAACAACAACAATAAGGGACTGACTAGATTTCCCAAATTTTCTATCCTCTCTGTTTTCATTGTTAATTTTATTTTATTAGTAGACTATTGATAGGCAGATTAGCTGAATGAAGATCAACATTGATCCTCTTCAATATAAAATATGTGATTCAAGTTTTCCAGTGCTACAGTTCCCTAAGCCAACTTGTTCCTTCTCTGATTAATATTATTCACTACCACTAACGGGCCACACCACTGGTTCAAAACTTAAACTGATGAGTTGGCAGTATGCTGCTAAAATACTAATAGTTTAATCCCTTACTCTTATCTCAGTTCTTTTTTTTTTCAGTTAATATGTTTTCAGTTGCTGTAGTACCTGAATTATTATACTAGGTCCTAGGGAAATGAGATGAATAAGACAGAGGTTATTCTTAGATGATCATCCATGGTAGAAACAAATGTGCATGATGAAGTTCTTGCTAAACTAGGGGAAGAAACTCCAGGCCACTGGCGATGTTGGGCGCATCACCATGCGTAAACTGTAAACCACAGAAAGTTCTCATTGAGTGAATCAAGTGATATCACAAGAACTTATGATGGCTTTTCTATTGTTGTTGTTGTTGTTGTTAGGTGCTGTGGAGGTGGGTCCAACTCAGAGTGACCCTATGTACAATAGAATGAAACAGTCCCTAACTCCTTGACACTGTGTCATCCCTGATTCAGTGTCAGTGCTTCTCTAATATTAATAGGATTTTCAATAGCTTATTATTTCAGGATTGTTTGGGGAATGAGCTGCCAGGTCCTTCTTCCATTTTTTCAGTGCTGGGGATCAAACCCAGGGCCTCAGAGAGTGCAGAGTAGCACTCTACCAACTGAGCTAAATCCTAGCCCATGACTTCTATTGTTGTTTTTGTTGTTGTTAGGTGCCATCAAGTCTTGTCCGACTCATAGTGACCCCCATAGGGTTTTCAATGGCTGACTGTTTCAGGATTGCCTTGGGAGTGTGTTGCCACGTCCTTCTCCCGTTTTTGCGGTGCTGGGAATTGAACTTGGGACCTCAGAGACTGCAGAGCGGCGCTCTACCAACTGAGCTAAATCCCAGCCCTCATGACTTTTATGGGAGTGTTTTATTAGACAGTATTTGGTTTTCTGATCTCTGTTGCTTTGAGTTTCAAAGAAAGTCCTGTTAAGTAATCTTCCTCAGGTTTACTTGTCATGAGACATATTTTTTGCTATCTTCTACCAAGAAGGTGAAAAATTTGGAAGGGAAGTCTGTCCCTACAATAACATAATATCATCAAATTCTTATTACCCCCCCACCGAGGAATGTGAGTAGTATATAAAAATGAGACATATAAGCATTTTGAGTTTTTTAGGGTAATCCCTTCAGATTTGATGTTTAAACATGTTACCAAAATCAAGTGCTTACTGTACCATTGCCCAGTGACAATTGTTTATGTGGAGACTCTTAGACCAGCCTCCAATCACATAGTACATTTTGATCCTGACCTAGTAGAGAATGACATGATAGACTGGTGACTTTCTGAGGGCACACCATGAGGGAAAGTATGGACAAGCACCTAAGGAAGTGTCAAGAACTGCTTGCAAATTTCCCTTTGTGTTACCTACTCAAACAAACAAAAAACACTTTAAAA
Source organism: Pedetes capensis (assembly GCA_007922755.1). NCBI lineage: Eukaryota > Metazoa > Chordata > Mammalia > Rodentia > Pedetidae > Pedetes > Pedetes capensis. Next base: position 11,106 of record VMDO01014107.1, on the reverse strand, counting down.
TGTAGGAAATACTAATTTAAGCCCATTTTCAGAGGTGAGGAAAGGAAAGAATAAAGTGCTTCATTTAACAAATTGCTTCATTTAACCAATTGATAAATTGTAATAGTCTTGGATCACATTGTTATCTGGTCTCAGATAATTAGTGTTTACATTGTCTCAGTTTTCAAAATGTAATTGTAAGTATGAAAATGTTTACTAGGGCAAGCAGAGCCTTTGGTCTACCCCTTATTTTCTTTGCCCTAGACTCAAAGTAGCCATAATTTGACTAGAATAAGACTCTGACACAAATTTTAATATTAAGGTATAAATGAAAATTCTTTGATCACAGAAAAAGAAAATCATGCAGAGAACTTCGATCAATTTTGATTAATTTCCACCTCAAGGTCTTTTTATTCTGACTCTGTATTATAACTCCCAGCCTGAATCTCTCAAAGCATAATTCATATGTTTATTACCCTTTCAAAGTGTCTTCTAATTTTATAGCTGATGAGAGCAATCCAATTCCTGTTGTCACTCTTCTGATTTCCTGAGCTGTTTCTCATCAGTTTTCTTCTTATAACTCAGTGTCTTCTGGCCTGTCCTGAACCATAAACTTTCAGAGCAATAATAATCTTATTATTATAAAAATTCTCATATTAGATTTTTCTCAAGGTGTTATTTTATAAAATGTAATGACTTTTCAATTTATTTTCTTTATCCTTATAAGATTCATGACATTGAGTTTTATACTCACTCTAAGAAAACAGTGAAAGAACTAATTTCCAATGACTTCAAACTAAGTTTCCCTTTCACTCCTCATAAGATACTGTGACTTGCATATGTTCCTCATATCCACAAGCCTATAGTACAATAAATTTAAGTTATCAGTAAACTAAACCAGATGTTAATGATGAAATTATTTTGATTCAGATTATAATATTTCTCACATACCTCTGATTTGCTATCATCATAAAACTCATTTATGAGGATTATAAAAGTGACTCTCCTGATGAATTATGTAATGTTCCACTTAGCAGTCAAGGAAAAAATCCATTTATATTCATTTTATTTACTTCTTTCAATTGAAATTATTCTTACCATTGTTACTGAATCTTATAAAGTTGTTTGTTGAAAACCCAGATTTAGTACATGATAAATATAATTCTCATATTGTCTTTAGGCATCTTAAGATTTGGCCTTCACTATATATTTTCTAAATATGCTCTTAACATGTTTTTGTTTTGCTTTGTTTTGTTTTGCCTCAAACAAAACACTTAAAAGATATCCACAGTCTTTCTCACAAACAGATTTTTGTGGCAGTAGTTATTTTGTGGTTACTTCTATTTTCTGTCTCTGTTTTTGTTTTTTGTTTTTTGTTTTTTAGGGGGAGAAACCACAGAGCAGAGAGACATAGTATACTGTTGCATCAATAACCCAGTGACAAGTTCCCTGGAGCACATTCTTTTCACACTCTGTGGGTTATTTTACTGAATAACTTACCAAAGCCATGCTAAGATACCTTAAATTGTTTCAGTATGGATTTTCTCTTTTCTTAGCCATACTTGCAGCTGGTCTCACATCACCCCATGTTTAGTGAGCTTGGAACCAATTTGACACCCTCTTGGACAGAAAGAGGCATCTCATTGGATTTCAATAGAAAGCTCCATATATGGATCTGTTTCTGTCAATTTACAAAAGCTATAGGTAATGTAAGTCTTTCTACAGAAACCTCTGGAAAAACGGTTTGGGAGGTGGTGGGCAGTTAATACATGTTTCAAGGTTGAAAGAAGGCATGCATATTTTTCCCTAACACATTAAGAGGTATCAATTTTTCAGAAGCATACATGAGCACAAAAAATTTGCATTAAAGACAGCTAACCTACCTTAAATTAGGTTATGAGTTTAAATAATTTGGAAAAACACTTAAATGATGACTGATATCTTAATAAATTTATAGTAATTCATGACTAAGTACATAAATCTGGGTTGTTTGTCATGCTTTGGTAGTTTTACTTAGATCACATTTTGCATGCCATGCATAATATTAAGTTCTTGGATATATGTTAAAAAATCAAAAGAAAAGCACAAAGCTTTAAAACCTGGAAAAAGGAGATAGGAGTGGTAATTTACCTAGAAAATCTTTCTTGAGTTACATTTGAGAAAACTGACTAACTTTTAGAGTTGATAGCTGCCTCTGGGTATTTAAAATGCTATCACATAGTAGAAGGACTAGAGATTCCATTAGTATAGGCCAAATGTTCTACTAAATATCTTTCTCTTTCAGCTCTCATGCTAATAGGAATGAGCCTACTGGGTCTGTTGACACATACTTGTAACTCTAGGACTGGGCAGGTCGAAGAAGAAAGGTCATGAATTCAGAGTCAGCCTGGACCATATAGTGGTACTCTGTCTTAAAAAACAAAAGCAAACAGACAAAAAAGTTAATGAAACTCTCATATCCCAGTTTATGTCCTTGAGAAAGTTTCTAGGCTTTGGTGTAGAAGATGAGAATCCACGCATATCCTAGTGGACACCCTGGGTTTATAAGGAGTTGAAATTCCAGTGACAACAAAATGTCAAGATTTTGATGGTTAAAATATTTAAAAAGAGAAAACTACAAAGAAAGGGTATGCAGAGGATTTCCCTCAGTTACTCAGTAGAATACAGATTACTGGACGAGTGTGAAAACTACCCAAAGCCAGGGAAGGAACCAAATGAAGGGATTAGAAGGAATAGCACCCAGGCTAATAGTGCCAAGAACAGCACCTATTCCAACCACACTGACTAGAAAAACTGACAATTTGTGGAGTTTTGAGTAATTTACCCAGGAATACTTTGCCTCAGTAGTGAGAGATAGTTGCCCTAAACTGAATCCTGATTCTAATCTAGCAAACCCCAAAGTAAACAAGATCCAAAACTTATCAAACTGTATCCAAAAGATCACATGTGAGGCATCAAATTTAAGATTATAAGGCATGCAAAGAGGCAATCAAACACAGCTCAGGAGGAAGAAGATAATCAGCACTTTAATCAGTAATTTGAGAGCTGATAGAGAATTGACACAAATGATAGAATTAATATACAGAGACACTATAACAATTGTATTAAATGTATTCCATGTGCTCAAAAAGGGCTGAGATTTAGCTCAATTGGTAGAGTGCTGCGCTGCAGTCTCTGAGGTCCGAGTTCAATTCCCAGCATCACAAAAATGGGAGAAGGGCCTGGCAATCCACTCCCAAAGCAATCCCAAAACAGTCAGCCATTGAAAACCCTATGAAGGTCACTATGAGTTGGATACCGACTCGACGGCACCTAACAACAACAACAACAACAATGTGCTCAAAAAGTGAAGTAAATATATGGAAGCTGTAAAAAAAAAAAAGATCCAATTTGAACGCCTAGAAATGAAAATTATATTTAAAATGAATACTGATGTAATCAATGACAGATTAGGCATTGCAGAAGAAATGATCAATAAACTTGAAGACATAGTAAAAGAAATATATACAATGTAACACATATACATAAAAAAATTTGAAAGAAAATGAAAAGAGCTTGAGAAAACTGGGAAAATTTCAGCAGCCTAATATATGTACTCTCAAACACTCTGAAAGTACATAAGCTTTTAAAAAATAGTTACTGAAATTTGCAATCTGATGAGAAGTATAATTCCAGCAGTCCATATAACTCAATGAGCCCTGAGCAAAAGAAAAATGAAGAAAGCTACATCAAGCACACTACACTCTAATTGCTTGAAAACAGTAATAAGGAGATAATCTTAAAAGCAACCATAGTGGAAAATAAAGGGAGAAGGATCTTATCACAAATTGATAGAACGAGTAAAATTAAGAATTTCTTCTTTTTGAAAAAGCCTTTCAAGAAAATGAAAAGACAAGTCCCAGACTGGGAAGAAATAGTTTCTCATCAGCTACCTGATAAAGTTTTTGTATCCAGAGTATACAAAGTGCTCTCAAAACTCAGTAATGATAAAACATAAAATCCAAGAAAAAATTAACAAAATTTTAAAGGCATTTCACCAAAGAGGACAGATAGAGAAAGAAATGAAAACCTTGAAAAGATGCTTAACATTGTTATTCACTAGTGAAATTCAAAATAAAGCCACAGGGAGATAACATTACACAGGTATTACAAGGCCTAAAAATAATTAAAAAATATTATTTACAACCAGTGTTGCCGTGGGGACAAGTGAAACTCATACACTGCTGGTGAGAATGTAAAATGGAACAACTGCTTTGTAAAATTGTTTGGCAATTTCATAAAAAGTTAAGCACATAACATGACCTAGTCGATCCACACCTAGGTAGTTACACAAGAGAAATGAGAGCTGCGTCTAAAACAAAGGCCACACAAACACTGTGGATTTAGCCTAGTTCCAAACAGAAAACGTAATTTGCAGTTCCACTAATACAAAATATAAATTATAGAAAACATGAATTGATGTATGTTGTTGTTAGGTGTCGCAGAGTCAGTGTCTGACTCACAGAGACTCTATGTACAACAGGTAAAATGCTATTGTCAGTGTTTCTCTGCTATTCATGGGGTTTTCAATAGCAGATTATTCTTTGGTAGTGGGTTGCCAGGTCCTTCTCCCAAGCCTACAGCACCTGGTATTCCCAGGTGGTCACCTATCCAAGTACTAACCAGGTGCATGACCCTGCTTAGCTTCTGAGATCTGATGGGATATTTCCTGTTATCACTTCTCAATCTCAAAATTATATCTCACAGAAATATTTAGAATTCTACCAAAGCACACTTAATAAAATGTAGCGATTTTTTTCTGTAATATAGAGTTCCTGTACTCCCAATTAACTCAAATTTCATAAACATATGTACACGCACATTGCCATTCAGATATAATTTTCAGTAAAGGAATTAGAAGTGACCCTTAATTTGCATTTTGCTCAGTGTCTTTGTAGACATATTTCTTGGCAAGCAGAAGTGTCAATTTTCCTTCCTAACAGTCCAGTTTCCTCTCAAATAGTTTGTTGTCTTTGTTTGATGATAGTAGTTCTGACAGCAAGAAAATCTCCTTCTAATGAAAGTTCCTGTTTGTATTCCACTTCTCACATCCACCATGCATCTGGGCAACACTAAAGTACTCTGTGGGTTTGATTTTTCCCTGATTACATCACTAACAAAGCAGATTACTTTTTATGACTGAAATATGGCCCATGTTAAGTATCTCTTTAGTCTTTGTGCAACTCTGGCATCAAGGAAAAGAGAATTTAATGTTTTCATGTGTTTTATTTTAATTGAATCAGCCGCAAGAAGAAAACACTTTTCCTTTTCAGATTGAGAGCGAATTGCTGTCTTGATTCCAAGTCACTGCTTAGTAACCAAATAGCTCTGCTTGGACTAGATTTATTATATTTTTACCTCCATGGGGAAATACTTTGCAGTCAGTATTGTTTGGGACGTTCGCTAGTGAACTCTTTCACTGTCTGGCACTGTCCTCATTAGGCCACTGAGAAAATTAAACTGATTCTATCTGTCTCTTTCCTAATACACTGATGGTATTTTATGTGCGTTAGGCTGAGAGAGAGAAAATTTAACTGTGACTTCTAAGAACTAACTTCCCATTAGGGTAACAAACTATTTTATGCTTCTTTTCCGAGTGGATGTGATGGAATGACTAAACAGTGTATTCTGTAATCTTCACATCACCTACAAGCCAGATTAAGTCACCCAAACATGTCCCTGGAGTTGCTCTTGGAACCATGTCTGAGATCTTTTAAAGCAAACATAAAAGAGCCAAGCATTTCCTAACTGGGGTTTCCACGTGCCCAAGGTTATAATCAGCAGTCACTGTGAGCTGCCATTTTGAGTTGCATGGGGACCTGATGCTCTTGGGTCAGACTTTCCCTGCCAGGGAGGAAGATGCAAAGGGCTAGGCTTGGAGTCAGAACCACCATGCTACACATCATTCTGCCCCTTCCTATTGGATCGTGAGCAAAGTCCTTACTCTGAGTATCAGTTTATTCTTCCATGGCACATAAGTGCTAATATTATTTCAGTTAAAGAACAAGCTAAATTTGGCCTGTTATCACAAAGACTTGCACACAATGACTTAAGCAAGAAGTTTGTTCGCTGGCATACAAATAATCCAGAATTAAGCAGTGCAGAACAAAGTAGGTCTGTAATCTCCAAGAACTGGCTTCAGTCTATGGAGAAAAGGTTCAGGGTCATCACTTCTAGCCAACAGAAGGTGAAAGAGGAAAAGGAGGGCAAGATGTTTCCATGTGGAGGGTGTCACATGCAAAGTACTATTAATATTCCTTTGTTCTTCCCTCTGGTCAGGGTAGGAGGACAAAGTCAGCTTGATGGCTTGGGAGCCTAAGAGATGATATCCCCAGCCAGAGGCCTTGGGCCTAACCAAAACTTGGAGACATCTCTTTCTAAAAGGGAATGGTGTATGTTGGGAAACAATGAACAGGTTCTGATATTAAAATATGCAGTTACTGAGAGTAGTTACAGGAGTAACATCTGATACAGATTACAAATAATGCACACTGAGTCAATAAATGCCTACACATTTTTATTAATTTTAATCATTTCATGAAAGTACAAGCTCTTATAAATAGAATAGAAGGACTAAAGAAGGGTAGTTTCTTCATTGAAGTTTTCAAAAACTACAGCCCTGTGTTTGTTTCTGTCTCCTAAAGCAAATGTCCAAATCAAAGCACTTGGAAAATGTCAGCTTTTACACTTAACAAAGACTGCGGTAAATATGGGGAAACAAAGATAAGAGAGCCTCCATTCAAAATATTAAAGCATGTTTTGGTTGTGAAATAAAAAAAAATCTACTTTGACACAAAATACATATTGTATAAGTATATATTATATGTTATAACCATGAGTTTTAGAATAAGGAAAATCACATTTGTGATTCTAGCTCTACTATTTCTGCTAGCATTGTAGCATTGGGACATTTTTAAAAGAGGATTCATTTGAAAAATATTATAGAACTACATAATAAGCATTCTTTAAACCTACCATTAATAATAATGGCAATATTTTTTTTAAAAATGTGATCCTATCCATCCTTTTGGGGCTGGGGTTTAGCTCAGTTGGTAGAGCACTGCGCTGCAGTCTCTGAGGTCCTGAGTTCAATTCCCAGCACCGCAAAAATGGGAGAAGGACCTGGCAATCCACTCCCAAGGCAATCCCGAAACAATCAGCCATTGAAAACCCTATCAGGGTCACTATGAGTCGGACACGTCTCGACGGCACCTAACAACAACATCCATCCTTTTAAATAAGTAAAAATATAAAATAAAATAAAATTTAAATTTCTTTTGAAATTTTTTGTAGCCACAAGACAACTGCCATTATGATTTTTAGGTTGTTATGCTTACTTTATACATACACCCATGTTTGCTCTGTTACACTTCTTTACATATATATTGTCATACACATATCCTTATACATTCTGTAGAAGTGCTCTTTTCTATCAATAATATGTTGGATTTTGAGATTTTTCCATGTTCTACATGTCATTCTAGCTCATTTATTTCGATGTAGAAAAAGACTCTATAAAACTGCATCTGTTCATTCTCCTTTTTGTAGGTGACAGGACTCTATTGATAAGATTTTCAATTTTTATCATTAAATATGCTTTATTAAATGTTTTATACATGTCCACTTGCTCACATACATATACACAAGAATTTCATTGAGGCATATACCTAGAAGTAGAATTGTTATGCTGTATGGTTCATATATTTTGAGCATTGGATGAGAGTTCCAGTTATTATATAACCTTACTATTTCCATATGGATATGATAGCACTTCTATTTTTATATTTGAGAGATGTAAAGTAGTACTTCCTCTTTCTTTAATTTGCATTTTTTCTGAGAATTAGTAATGCAACCTTTTCCTATATTTATTTGACATTCTTTTTTCTTCTGTTTCATTTAAAAATTCTCTTTTTCATATTGAAATGTAGATATTAGGGCTAATTAGTAATGTAAAATTATTGTCTTGTATATATTACAAGGCCTATTTCGCCAGTCTTTAACTTGTATTATAAATTTTATTATGATGTTTTGTCACATGGACATTTTTATTTTTATTTGACTTTGAGGAAATAACTTCCTTTTTTCTATGAAAAATTTCCCTCAGCACTTGTCACCTGAAGCAGGAGGATGGAGCATTCAAGGCCAGTCTATTCTACATAGTGAGTTTGAGGCCAGCCTGTGCTCTAGCAAGGCCCTGTCTGAAAAAAAAAAAAAAATCTACCACAAGGTTGTAAAGTATTCTTATAGAATATTTTAAAAGTTTGAAAGTTTCTTTTTAGTCATTTAAATCTTTACTCCATCTGGAATTTATCTTTTGTGTATGAGGTGTGAAAAAGCAGTCTAATTTTATTTTTCCATATGGAAAGCTAATTATTATAGCACCATTTATTGACTAGACCATTTTTTTCCAATTTGTTCCTCTTTTCCCTTGTCTTTTATACTTTGTAAATTTCCTTTTCTTTAATACACACATAACAGTTTAATGAATAAAGTAGAATCTCAGGTCCAGTCAAGCTTAAGGCCCTTTCAAGCCAAAGGCATTTCCTTGTTTTTAAATATTTTCCATTAATTTCTCCTTTCATAATCATTTCATTCCTCACCATCTTTCTCCCCCTTTTCTTTATTTGTCCCTCTTCTTCCTTTTTACTTATTTTTTCTTTCTCTTCCTCTACCTCCCATTCATCTTCCTTTTTCATAATAATTATCAAATTAGTGTGTGTACTGTTTTAAAAAACAAACAGCAATAAACAAATTAATAATCTCTCCCTCCACAGTTCCACAGATGTATCCGCTGTTGACTTATCTTTCATTCAATAGGCATTTATTAGGCATCTCTTATATCATGTTGAACACACAGAAAGTGCAGAGGTTAATAAGGGAGAAAACATTTTCAGCTTAATAAAGGTTTAAATATAAGAATATCAAAAGACTAAAATATCTTGTTTATTTAAGCATAGTTTTCCAAAGCACTAAACATGGTAGCTCAAGAGCATCTTCAAAATTATAGAGATAAATATTGTATAAATACATATAATTATGTAAGTGATAGTATATCAATATCTGTATATGACATACTTATATAATATATAAGTATATAAACATATATACATATATATGTATATATAAAGTTCCATTGTTAGGTGCCATCGAGTTGGTATCTGACTCATAGTGACCCTCATAGGGTTTTCAGTGGCTAACTGTTTCGGGATTGCCTTGGGAGTGGATTGCCAGGTCATTCTCCCATTTTAGTGGTGCTGGGAATTGAACTCGGGACCTCAGAGACTGCAACGCAGAGCTCTACCAACTGAGCTAAATCCCAGCCCTTATAAAGTTCCATAAGTAGGGATAATATGGATTGCACCTAAACATCAAGAAAATAAAAATTCTTACAACAGGGTTAGTAAGCAACTTCACAATAAATGGAGAAAAGATTGAAGTTGTCCAAAAATTTTTTTTCTTGGTTCTACAATCAACACCTATGAAAGCAACAGTCAAGAAATCAATAGATGCATTGCATTGGGAAAAGCTGTAGGGAAAGACATCTTTAAAGTGTTGAGAAGTAAAGATGTCACATTGAACATGAAGGTGTGCCTGACTCATGCCATGGTATTTTCAATTGCATTATATGCTTATGAAAGCTGGACAGTGAATAGGGGAGACAGAAGAAGAATTGATACTTTTGAATTATAGTGCTGGAGACAAACATTGAATATACTATGGACTGCCAAAAGAACCAACAGATCCATTCTAGAAGAGCAACCAGAGTGCTCCTTGGAAGCAACAATAGCTAGACTGAGTCTTATGTATTTTAGGCGTATAGTCAGGAGGGACCAATCCCTGGAGAAGTACATCATGTTTGGGAGAGTGGCAGGTCAACAAAAAAAGGAAGACCTTCAACTAGAAAAACTGACACAGTATCTGCAACAATAGGCTTAAGCATAAAAATGATCCTGTGCCTGGTACAGAATGGGGAGTGTTTTGTTTTGTTGTATATATGGTCCCTATGAGTTGTAACCAACTGGACAGCACTTAACAGCAACACATGCAAATTAAGAAAGACATTACCATGTTCTCTTCAATTTTAAAGGCCTAATTTCTTAATGGGGAATTTAACAATCATTCTGAATTCATGTTCTTTAGATTGCAATAAAGAGTGGTCACATTATACTCTCATTCTGAGATGATGACAATACATTAAATTAATTTCAAATTTATAAAAACAATTATTTTAATGGAAATATAATGTTTCTGACAAAGTTACAAACTGTAGCTAAGATAGTTCTTCAGTGTCTATAATGGACTGTCATAAATATTAAATAAGTTGAAATCTGATTTTTATTCACAGAGAATTAAGGAACTCCTGGTGGACCCACCAACCTTTGGCCATGTTCTTGGCAAACTCTGGTAGCCTCTTTTATCTGTCAGTAGCTATTATGGGAAGTTCATTTTTGTTTCAGAAATATTTTGGCATTCCTTTCTTAAGGCTGCAACTATGCATAATAATTATTTGGATTTAGATTTTTTGTTTTAAAGCCAAAAAAGAAAAAAAAAAGTTTTATTAAACAACCAAAGCATGACTTAATAAGATTAATCAAATAAAAAAGAGATAAATTACCTAAACCTATGTGACAAACTTTATTTAAAAATGCACCTAATTTTTGTTCTTTAGATTTTTATGTTGCCATGTCATTCTTAAGAAAATTTAAGAGTATCTAATTATCATTGACCAAATTCTTCATCCTGAAGATGTTTCATGTCCTCTGTAACCAGTTTGGCCTCTTAGTGAATCTTGAAAGAAAGAAAGAAAGAAAGAAAGAAAGAAAGAAACAAAGAAACTAAATGATTTTGTTTAGTCTTTAAGCCTTATCAATTTACTTAGTACTAGTTTAAATTCATTTCTATATTTAAATAACTATGTACTGATTGCCTATTATATCACATTTTATATTTGGTTCAAATAAATAAGAAATAGTTGATTCAGATAAATAGAAAGTAATCAATGACCAAACTTCAACAACTTATGTTAGAAAAGATAAAAAAAGTACAGCACACAAGAGGGTAAGGGGGAACCTATATGAATAATGTACA
>VMDO01014106.1:0-55795 GCA_007922755.1 Pedetes capensis | reverse complement strand
TTCATTTTTCTTGATTGCTGAATAGTATTCCATTGTGTATATATACCATAGTTTTTTTATCCATTCTTCTGTTGAAGGGCACTTTGGTTGATTCCATATCTTTGCTATTGTGAAAAGCGCTGCATTGAACATGGAGATGCAGGTGTCTCTATGGTATGATGACTCATCTCCCTTTGGGTAAATTCCCAATAGTGTTATATGCTACATTCTTGCTTCTCAGATTACTTGCTCAGCGTATAAATTGAAGAGATAGGGTGAAAGTATACAGCCCTGACGCACACCTTTCTCAACTTTAAACCACTCAGTGTTTCCTTGTTCTATTCGAACAACTGCCTCCTGGTTCATGTACAGATTTCTCATGAGCACAATTAGGGGTTCTGGTATTCCCATTTTCCGAAGTGTTATCCATAATTTGTTATGATCCACACAATCAAATGCTTTTGCGTAGTCAATAAAACATAGATAGACATCTTTCTGATATTACCAAAAAAATACCAAAGTACAATTAGAAATTTCTCTTAAAATTAGGCAAGTACATGCATTTGCATGTACATACAAAAAAAAATGATAAACTTGGATACAGGTTCCTGTGAAATCATGGCATCTTTTTATTTTCAAATTTATCATTTATATATTTTCCAATTTTTTGTAAGCCACAAGGAGTCACACTAATAGTACAAAGAGGTCTGTTTGCATTCACTCAGTTTCCTCCTAAAGTTATATCTCACATAAAACAGTATAAATGTCAAAATCAGCACATGTGTACCACATATGTAATTGTGTGCAACCATAGCCACCATCAAGATACAGGAGTACTCCATTCTCACAAAGCTCTTACTCACAACACAATTTTGTAGTCCCTCCACCCTTTTGATCTCCACCAACCCCAGCTACTGGAAAGAAGTAACTGATTTGAGAAGGCTATACAAATGGAATCACAAAATATGTAATCTTTGAGATTGGCATTTTTCACTTAGCCCTTGACATTCATCCAAATTTCTGCATGTGTCAGTAGCTTATTCCTTTCTATTTCTGAGTATTATCTCCTGGTTGGTTGTGTTAAAGATTGTTGTTGTTGTTGTTGTTGTTGTTAGGTGCCCTCCAGTGGTGTCTGACTCATAGGGATGCTTACAGCGTTTTCAATAGCTGATTGTTTCAGGATTGCATAGGGAGTGGAATGCCATTTCCTTCTCCCCTAGGGCTTGTTTAGCCACTCATTTATGAGGGGATATTTTGGTTGTTTTCAGCTTTGGATACGACAGGTACAGCTACTATGAAATAGTGCACAGTGTTTTATGTGGACACAATCTCTAAATACTCTGAGATAAATGCCCAGATGTGTATGTTTAATTTTTTTTTTATTAAGGAACTGCCAAACCATTTTCCCAAGTGGCCATAACATTTTACACACTTACCAGCAATGCTAAGGGAGACCCAGTTTCTCCCTATCTTTGCAGGATTTGTATTGCTGTCACTTTGTTTTTAAGCTGTCAGGAGAGGTGTGCGGTGCTATTTCCTCATGGTCTTACTTTGCATTTCCTATTGCCTAGTAAAACTGAATATACTTCAGTGTATTTATTTTCCATCTGTGTATTTACTTTGCTGTAAAATCTTTTGCTTAAATTCTGACTGAAAATTTTAATATTGTGCTTTGAGTTCTGTGAATAGTTTCAATATACATTCTTTATGATTTTTGCAGTTTGCAAATATTTTATGCTTGTCTATAGCTTGTTTTCATCCTTTTAACAGTGTTTTTCATGATACAAAAATTCTTTTAGTTTAGTTTTTTTTCAGTTTGGTACTAGGAGGTTGAACCCAGGGCCTCACATTAGCATGCTTTGTAAGTGCTATACCATGGAGCTGTAACCCCAGCCCATTGTTTGTTTGTTTATTTATTTATTTATTTATTTATTCATTCATTCATTCATTCATTTTTGAGACATGGTCTCCCTAAATTATGCAGGCTACCTCTGGTCTTGAACTTGCAATCCTCCTGCTTCCACCTCCCAAGTCACTGGTATTACATATATGAGCCGTTGAGCCTGGTTTGTTTTCTAGTTATTTTGAAGAAGTCCAATTTCTTTTTATTTCTTTCATGGATCAAGGTGTTAGGTGCATGTTGAGGTCCTCATCAAGTCTTAAATGTTGGAGATTTCTCCAATGTTTTCTACTAAAAAATACATAGATTTATATTTTATGTTCTACAGCTGTACCACCCTGGTGACTGATCTCTTCAGGTCTCAGAAGGTAAGGAGGGTGGGGCCTGATTAGTACTTGGATAGAGACCTACTGGGAATTTCGGGTACTATAGGCTTGGGAAAAGGATCCAGCAACCCATTTCTGAAACAATCACCCATCAAAAACCCTAGAATAGCAGAGAAGCACTGACAATAGTGCTGGGCATGGCATCATGTCAAGTACTATTTCATCTGCTGTATGAGGGATGCTATGAGTTAGACCTCACTCCAGGGCACCGAGTAACAACAACATATTTTATGTTGGAATCTCTGATCTATTTTGGGTTATTTTATTTTATTTTATTTTGTGCTGGGGATGGAACCATGTCTTTGTGTATGCTAAGCACGTGCTCTACCAGTGAGCTATGCTCCTAGCCCCTTTTGTTGAGTTAATTGTTGTGTAAGTTGTGAAGGCTCTTCTTTTTTACTTCTTTTTTGGCCATTGGGTATTCAATCATTTCAGCCTCATTTGTTGAATAAACAAACTGTCATTCCTTCATTGTATATTGATGAATTATGTGAGGTTGCTGAATTAAGTAATTAGTTTTATATGAAATTTTTGGCTGATCTTTTGTGATTTTTTTATGCAGAAAATTCTGTGCTCTACTAAAGGCATAGTCTTATTTTTTCCTATTCAAATCTGTTTGCTTTTTATTTTCTGTTCTGCCTTATTATGCTTGCTGGAAGTTTCAAAACTGTTTTGAATAGAGGGGAATGCTAATATCTTTGCCTTGTTTCTAATATTTGGGCAAAACCATTCCATCTTTCGCTAGTAAGGAGAATGTTTTGTGTAGATGTTCTTTAGCAACTTGAGAAAGTTCCTATACTTAGTTTTCTGAGAATTTTTTTTATCATTAATGCATGGCATTAATTTCAAATGACTTTTCTGCAATACTTATACTCATGACATTTTTCTTATGTTGGCTTATAATAGACAGACACACTTTACTTTTGTAATAGAGGAAAGTAATTTAAAATATATTTTTCCTGTTTTTTTCTTCTCTCTGTGTTCTGCCCTAATGCAGGAATTTGTCACTTTATGAGCACCATTCTTTTGCAGTTTTGGTCCTCATTTCCTCACATGTGTTACCTTTAGGTTTTATAAAACCCCACTTTGTCACAACAGTGGCCTCTGTAAGCACCTTTAAGGGCCCCTGCTTGTCATGTAACAGACCCACTAGGAGTTACTGGGCATTTTTGCATCAAATCAGTTACTTCCTGCTGATGTACAAATGAATAGTACTCCAGGTCTAATTATCTTATTGTGGCTCAAAAAATTATATGTGAAAACTCATGGCTCATGCTACTGGGTCTTTCTGAAGCTTCCTCTTACATTATCTCCTTTTATGCATGCCCTGAGTTTGCTTGTAATTCCACAATCCTGAAGAATTTCTATTCAAGACATTCAGTAATAATTTCCTTCTGTGAACTCCTATAGATTTCCTGGCCTATATTGTTTATTTGTCTTCAGCCATACCACCCTGGTATCCAGTCTGTTCAGATCTTGGAAGCTAAGTAAGGTTGGGCCTGGATAGTGGTTGCATGGGAAACCACCTGGAAATACCAAGTGCTATAGGCTTGGAAACAAGGATGGCTAGATTGCATCTCACGTATTTTGACACATAGTCAGGAGGGACTAATACCTGGAGAAGGCATCATGTTTGAGACAGTGGCAGGTCAATGAAAAAAAGGAAAACCCTCCACCCAGGTGGATTAACTCTGTGTCTGCAATAATGCGCTTAATCATAAATAAGATCATGTGCCTGGCACACAATTGGGAAGTGTTTCATACCTCTGTACATAGGGTCGCTATGAGTAGGACTTGACCCAATGGCACCTAACAACAACAACAACAACAACAACAACAACAACATAGGTTTGGGAGAAGGAGCTGGCAGCCTACTCCCAAAACAATCTCAAAACAATCAACCATTGAAAACTGTATGAAAAGCAGAGAATTACTGATGTAGTGCTGCACATGGCACAGGTTTGGGGAGTGTTTCCTTCTGTTGTACCTAGGGTTGCTATGAGTCAGACTGATTCCACAGCACCTAAAAACAATAAACAATATTGCTTATTTAGGAATAAGGATATAATGTTCTATTCATAGTGGTGCCTGTGTATGTGGGGGAAATATATATACATACATATATATATTTCACATATATATGTGAAAAACCTTAACTTAATTCTCACAACTTATATTTTATACACAAGTTGACTCATTTATAGATTTACACGTAAAACAGAAAAAGATCTTGAAGACTTAGGGCTTGATGAGATGTTCTTAGGGATGGCACGAAAGGTATAATCCACAAAATAAACAAAAATTGATACATTGGAGTTCATCAAAATCAAGAGTTTTGTCTTGCCAGTTGAACTGCATGTATTTTCTATATGCCAGTTTCTAAGTCATGTGAGGAAGCACCATACACATTGCAGTGCTATGGTTTTCTCCCCCCAGTTCAGGCTGTTTTAACTCATCATGGTGGCAGAGTCAGAAGGGAGCTTTGTGAGGTCAGTGGGCCCCAGGCTCCACCCTCATGGGCGGGTTAACGGCCACCAGAGCTCCTGCTCTGGCAAGACCAGGTTACTGTCAGGAAGAAGGGGCTGCCACAAGGGAGACTGGCAATTGCCCTGAGTGCTTCTTGCACATACAAGGCACATCCTCACAGCTCTTTCCTGCCTGATGTTCACCACAGGATCCAGGTGCCTCTTCAGCTCTGCCAGCCAGGAGGCTGTCACCAGCTGCAGCCCTTCCATCTGGGACCAGAATTGCCAGGCAGAAGTCAGCTTCTTTTCCTTATAACTTAGTCAGTGTGTGGTACTGTGTTTGTAACAACAAAAATGGACTAGAACATATAGATAATATAAACAATGACTAGTGAGAAATCAATAAGCAAGTCCACATATAAATGTGTGCATATCTGTGTATGAATTTTAAAGATTTATTCAAGAAGTAATATTTATTGACTATATTTTTGCACTGTTGTAAAATCGACTTTGGAAATTCTCTAGTGCTTAATAAGCACATGACAAGTGATTTTTAGGACTGATGCTGATGTCCCCCCAAAGGCCTCAAGTTAAGGCTTGATCTCCAGTAGGACACTTTTGGGAGGGGAGGGACCTTTGGGAGATGGGCCCTGTGGGGAATCCTGAGCTCATTGGAACTGTGCCCTGGTGGTGGACAGTGGGACTCTGGTTTCTTCTTGGCTTTCTCTTCTGCTTCCTGGCTTGTGACGTGAGTGGTTTTTGTCTAATACATGTTCCCTTTCACTGTTTCCTGGCACCGTTGTCAGAGGCCTAAAGTGATGGGTCCAGTCTTGGGCTGGAACCCAGGGACTGCGAGCAAAATAAACCTTTTCTCTTTATAGGTTCATCAAGTGCCTCATTATAGTGATGTGAAGCCAACTAATGCTCTAATTAAAAGAATGGATAATCAGAAGAAAACAATAAGGGAAGAGGTTAGTGTGCTTTCTGCAAAGATAACAATATTGGGATGCTACCAGTGACTAATAAAGGAAAAAATATGCCAGAAGTATCAAGTTATAAACTGTAAAGAGAAAAAGTTAGGTGTTGGGTAGAGAGGTAACACCTGAAGCTTCCATGGAAGAGAAGAGAGGACACATCCAGAGAGCAGAGGGAAGGCAGAGGGAACAGCAACTCACTATAACTACTCCATATATACCAAAGGCAACAGTCATTCTCATCAGAAACAAACCCTAAAACAAATTCTAAATATTTGCAACTGTGGTCATAATATAGAATTAATGAAATAACCTAAAGTATCTTTAAAAACACACTCATGGGGGGGGCTATTTCTTGTTGCTTTTTTTAAAAGGATGATACCTTCACTTCCGATGAATTGCTCCTTCCAACTTTGTACAGTTAAATCTTTTCTCAAAGCCTAGAAGATAGTGAGGAGCTACTTCGTTATGTCAACCAAGAAACTGAAATAAAAGAAACACATCTTTTCTTTCCGTCTCCCTCAGGGATCTGCTCTTTTCTAATTCTCGGTGCCCTCATTCTCTTTTCTTCCCTTTCCCAATAAGAATGAAACTTGATGATGAAGAAAAGACTTCAAGACATCAAATAATGGCCACTGAGAATCTTGACATACATAAAAATAAAAAAGAAACTGGAAAAATTATCAAACTGAGTTTCTTAGAACACTGGAAGTTAATTAAATTTTGCAATCATCCAAAAATGTTTATGAAGAGAAATGGATGACTGTGGTGAAGACGTCCCAATGAATTTGATTTTTCCCTGTACCCAATGCTGTAGAAGACATGAAAACAAATAATCTTGTAATTATAGCAGCTTTAAGCACCAGTGGCCTTGACACTTGGACAGGGAAAGTGGCCTTCAAGCTACATAAATGAGAGCTTCCATTTCCCGAGAACTGTGACATGACCTGCCCAGCTGCTCACTGAGCCCATTACTTTGGAATAGTCCCACGCCACTAGTGTTTGTCAAATGTAATCAGTGGCAATGCTTTGACATTGTGGCTACCTGAAGTGCTGTCAGTCCCAACTGAGGCAACAAGAGACTGACATAAAAGTCTAAGAGGAAATCTGAGGAACAAGCTGTTTATTGGGAGCTTTAGGTCTCCAAAATAGAGCCTGGAATCTGGAAACCCAGTAGCATGTTCAGGGCAGCACACCTGACCATGCAGGAGCAGAGAGGTCACTAATATCTCTGGTCTGTCGGACTTGGAGACTCTGTATCAGCAGGACGTGAAAGCTAAGGCAAAGCCATAAACTAAAATGAAGGCTTGCTACTGCACACACAGAAACCCTCAGCAAAGGCTGGGACTTATCGATCCAAGATCTTTAATAAAATATCTTCAACCATTAGCTGTCCAGTAAGCCAAGCAAGCTCAGACTTTGGTGGCTGCTCATAACAAAGAATAGAGGAGTGTGTGGAGAAGTCACTAAACAAGAAAACAGAAATGGCAGTGACAACAATAACAGCAAACAGAGCAATCAACACTGGGGAAGGAGTGTCTGATTTCCAGAGCTGCCACATTACATGATTTTAAATGTCCAGTGAAGAATTAAAAAAAAAACTTAAGATATACAGTAACAGGAAAGTATGGTCAATACACAGGAAGAAAAGCAAGGGATAGCTATTGAGAGAAGAGACAATGGCTTTAAGTCAGCCACCTAAAAACATTCAAAAAATTGAACAAGACTCTGGACATTCTTAAGAGTATGATGATATTTCCTTAAATAAAGAATATCAATGAAGAGATAGAAATTATAGTAAAGATTAAATATATATACTTAAGATTAGGAAAATATAACAAATGAAATAAAGAAAATTTGTTTTAATGCTTTACATCAGATTAGAGTTTTTCAGAAGAATCAGTGAAATTATGACAGGAAAATTCAGACTTTTTCTGTCAGAGAAATAGAAAAAAGAATAAAGTAAATGAAACTCAGAGTTTTGAAAGACAACCTTAAGCATACTTTAATGGTAGTACCAAGAGACACAGAAAGACAAAGAGACAGAGAAAATGTACTTGAGGAAATAATGGCTCAGCTTAATTTATTTTCAAACACTAATCTACATGCTCCATAAACTTAGATTAGGATAAACTCAAAGGAGAACTTCACCTATATTCATCACAGTTGAACATTTAAAAGCCAGATGCAAAGAATGGGTATAGAAAACACAAAGAAAAAAGTGACTCATCCTATAGAAGAAATTCTAAATAATGTAAACAGCTCAATTCGCACCAGTAATCAGAAAGAAATAGGATAATATATTCTATATGCTAAGAGAAAAACACTGTCAGCCAATAGTTCATTATCCAACAAATATATCTTTCACAAACAAACAAGCCAGGTCTTGCTCTATGACTTTAAAGCAGCCATGGCATCACTAGGTGATAAGAATTTTTCAGCTTCATTATAATCTTACAGGGCCACCTTGTTGTACACATGACCTGTCATGACTGAAACATCATTAGCACATGACAATACATCAGAATAACAAAATGTTAAGGAATAAATTGAATAAAAGGATTGGAGGTTTTATACAGCAAATCAGAAAATTTTTGCTGCAGGAAATGAAGACCGAGATATAAAAAATCCTGTGTTAAACATCAATGTTACTATTTCCATATTTTTTGTCTGTAATGCTTTTAATTTCATATCTTAAATTATTCTATTTATTTATAATCTCCAGTATAGTCAAATCCAAATCCACAGAGACAGAACATATAAGTTAGTAGTTTTCAGGAACTGGAGAAATGTCTAAATTAGTAGTTACTACAAATGAGTCTGGGATTTTGTTCTGTGATGAAATAGTTTTGGATTTTGATGGTAGTAACAGTCATGCAGCTGTGTGACTATACTAAAAACTATTATATTTTACCGAGATAAGTTTTGTAGTATTTTAACTATACTTCAATTAGTCTGTTAAAGAGTTATATTTAAAAGCATATATGTATAAAAAATCAAGCTAACAACCGCATAACTAATGTGGTATTGTTAGATGCTTTTGAGTCAGGTCCAACTCATGTACAACAGATAAAACACTACCTGACACTGTGCCATGCTGAGCAGTGTGCTTCTGCTATTCATAGGGTTTTCAATGGCTGATTGTTTTGGTAGTAGGCTACCAGGTCCTTCTCCCAAGCCTACAGTACTCAGTATTCCCAGATGGTCTCCTATTGAAGGACTAACCAGACTGACCCTGCTTAGCTTCCAAGGTCAGATGGGATTGGATGCCAGGGTGGTAAGGCTGTAGATGCATAACTAATGTAAATTTAAATAATTCTCAAAATATGACATACTTTTATTGTCAACTCTGTTTTTGGGTTGTCATTAGAAAGTCTGGACACCAACATTTATATGTTAGCCAGTTAAGAGTTAGAACTGCCATATATAGTAAGCAGAAATGATGAAAAATGTATGAAAATGCTCTGTTCATTTTATGGCAAAATAAAAGTAAGTAATATTACTGGGTATTGTGAAGCTCATAAAATTTGTTCAATACATTCTTGCTTCTTTCATTGGGTGATGTGGATCTGCTGGATTTAGTCATCTTCACACGGGAAAGAAATGGACTCTGAATTTGAAGTCTATGGCAACTGAAGTGATTACTTCCAAATTTGGTTTATGTTTCAAATTGAAGATGTAATTATGAAAGTTTATATCCAAACATTTTCCAGGTCTTATATTAGAATATTCAGTGATAATGCCAAATGGAACTTTTTGTTATTTAGATTTATTTTAGAATAATTCATAGAGACATTGTCATTGTGTTTTTTTTTAAACACAATTTTAAATAACATAATCCATTTACATTGCAACATTAAGTTGTATGGTAATCTTCTTTTATGTATCTTTTAAAATAACTCTTAATACAATCAAGTTTTAGATACATGTTAGGGCCCTTCATAATTTTACTTTATAGAGAGTTCCTTAAGTGAATTTAAAAGAGTTCACACCACACATTCTGGCTTCTACCACCTTCAATATTTTTGCTTTATCTAAGCCTACCCTCATGCAAAAAAATGTTATTGCTGGAATTTAAGCTTTGGTATACATTCCATGAGTACAGATTCTGCGTCTACCAGCATAGGATGCCATTAATGATGCCCTTATTGGGCACTATTGATTATGTTTACTAACTAACTTAACAAAACAATAATTGAATGACTTCTGGGTGAGCTGCATGTTATTTTCAACAATTGCTTTAGTATTACTGTGCTTATTGTATTGCAGACATTGTCCTATAGGCTATCTCTTAATCATTACAACAATCCAATCAGGCAGATATTACCACTTTAATTTTATATGTGAAGTAGCTGAGACCAAGGGCATTAAGTTGTTCTGTACCCAGTGTGTGGTAGAATCACACTTTGAATACAAGTTATATTACATTATCAGCCTGGCTTGTAATATTTGTGATATAAGATCAAACAAGGGAGAAGGACATGACAATGGACTCTCAAAGCAATCCCGAAACAATCAGTCACTGAAAACCCTATCAGGGTTTCGATGAGTCAGACCTGGCTCAAAGGCACCTAACAACAACAACAAGAAGATCAAACAGCTGTGAAGCAACAGTAATTACAGCCTCCTTTTCTTTCAAACTTCTCTCTTCCTTGTACTGAAAGAGGCAAGGATAATGTGTGTTTTCCTGCTCCTCCTAGGGCAAATTTTCTTGTATTCTAGGGTAATAAAAAGGATGGCTCTCTTTTGCTAGCCTCCCTCCTTCAAGACAGTTTCCTATAGCGGCTCCCCTATCCCCTCCACATAGGCAACACCTGACCTTTGTCACATCACTTAGTGGGAACTGAGGCTCAGAGAACCAGCCAAAAGATGTCATTATCACTATTGCTACCTATGTGAGTAATAAATAAGAACTAAAACTATGTTGGGAGAAGGACATGGCAATCCACTCCCAAAGCAATCCCAAAACAATCTGCCATTGAAAATCCTATGAGGGTCGCTATGGGTGGGACATGACTTAACAGCACCTAGCAACAACAGAACTATGTATGTGCGAGAGTAAAGAAGGGTAGATGCTTTTAAGGAGTGCAAACAAAAGAACCAATCAACCTATCACTCAACAAGACCTATTGTAAAGCCCTTTTAATGAGGCTTTTCAAATTAGTAGAATGGAGCAATAAAAAATAGTTAAATACACAGAAATTAATACATGACATGAATAATGAAATTATCCCTAGGGGAAAGATACTCTATTCAAAATGATGGAGAGCCAGCTGTCTATGCTTCCATATAAAGAGAAATTATTTCAAGATCACGTAATGCATAAAGACTAGTCTCAAGGTCTTAAAATCAAAGCAAATATATACCACATTTTAGAGAAAAATGTTCAATGATACCTTTACAAGCAAAGCAAAGTAGAATTTCTTAAAACCAAAAATCATAAATCATACAAGTGATTAATGATAAATATTACTACATAAAATATATAAACCACTGTTTACTAAGCAAACATAAAAATTAAGATACAGATAAGCTACAGACAGGAAAAAGCATTTTCATTATATATATCTATCCAACAAGAAATGAATGTTTGAAATATAAAAAGCCCTCCAACTAAAATACAAATTACTGGAAAAAAAAAAGGCTTTCAAAAGACATGAAGGATATGAAAAGATCTTTTAAAGAAGGAGAAAATCAAATAATCAACAACATTTAGGCAAACAGAATTAAGGAAATTCCAATTAAAGCCAAATTGTTTCACCACTGCCATCTATCAACCTGGGAAGACTTTATAGTACTTTGCTTACTCCAGACACGTACAGGGCTACACAACGATACACACACAGGCATATCTTAGTGATATTTTTTAAAATAGCAAATACTTAGAAATACGAATGTTTATCAACAGGAAATTAAGGAACAACTTGGTGGAAAATGGATAAACTTCCTGTGCTAAATTGCATTTCATTGTAAATCAGACAGGGAAGTGAAAACTGTTATCATTTTACTAATTTAGAAGAGTTCTGAGAATTAAATGAGTTAATACATGTAAAGTTTAACAAATTATATTTGTCCATATGTTAATGACATATTTGCTTACATACATATACATGCATGTATGTTTCACATATTCATTTGTGAATATAAATAAAATAGAGCTGTAAGAATATCATGAATAAATATGAATAAATGTCAAATATTTAATTTTTGATAACATGAAAAATGTTATTTTTAAAATTTATTGGTAATTTTTAATGTACAACTTAATGGGTCTCAGTATGAAATTTTCATACATGCATTTCATTGTGCATTGCTCGTGTTCAGATCCCCATTCCCCCTCATGACTCGTCTCCATCCTCTCTCTCCCCACCAATTGTCTGTCTCCTTTCCACTTGCATGTCTTCTTTGTGAGGATATCTATCTATATACCTACATCCCAATTTTTCTATAAGGGCAACATATGTGGTATTTCCTTCCTTTTCTCCCATTACCATTTTTTCTTGCTCCCTCTCTCTTTTCTTTGGTCCATTATCTTTCCCTGCATAGGCCCCTTTTAGTTTCATGGCCTATATGTTTTAATAATGAATATATATATTGAAGTTTAACATCCACATGAGAGAAAACATGTTTATCTTTCTGGGTCTGGCTTATTTTGCTTACAATGATGATATTTAATTCCACACATTTTCCAGCAAATGGCCATGATTTTATCCTTCTTTATAGCTGAATAAAACTCTATCGTGTATGTATACCACAATTTCCTTTTCTACTCATCTGTTAATGGACATCTAGGTTGATTCCATATCCTGGCTATTGTAAATAACAGGACAACAAACATGAATTAGCAGGTATCTCTGTGGTATATTGACTCATATTCCTTTGGATATATACCAAGGAGTGGTATAGCCAGGTCAAATGGTAGTTCTAGTTTTAGGTTTTTGAAGAATCTCTATATTGATTTCCATAGTGTCTGCAACAATCTGCATTCTCACCAGCAGTGTAGTAAGGTTCCTTTCTCCCTACATCTGAGTCAGCATTTGTTGTTGCTTGTTTTGTTGCTGGTAGTCCTTGTGACCGGGATGAGATCGTATGTCAGTGGAGTTTTGATTTTCATTTCCGTGATGGCTAAGGATGTTGAACATTTTTTCATATGATTGCTGGTAATTTGTATTTCTTCTTTTGAGAAGTCTCTGTTCAGATCTTTTGTCCATTTATAATTAGATACTTTGCTTTCTCAGAGTTTAATTTTTGAGCTCTTCATATATTCTAGATATTAATTTCCTGCCTGATGTACATTGTTGTTGTTATTGTTATTGTTGTTAGGTGCTGTCGTGTTGGGTTGAACTCTTAGCAGCCCTATGTACAACTGAATGAAATACACCCTGACACTGTGTTATGCCCAGCACTATTGTCAGTGCTTCTCTGTTATTCATAGGGGTTTTAATGATGTATTGTTTCAGGAGAGGTTTTCCAGGTTCTTCTCCCTACCCTGCAGCACCTGGTATTCCCAGGTGGTCTCCCATCCAAGGACTAATCAGGCCAACTTTGCTTTGTTTCCTAGATCAGGCAGGATGTGATGAGAGGGTGGTAGGGCTGCAGAAGTCCAATGTATGGCTGGTAAAAATTTTCTCCCATTCTGTAGGCTTTATCCTCACTTTGATAATTGTGTCCTTTGCTGCACAAAAGCTTTTTAATTTGATGTGGTCCCATTTGTGAATTTTTGCTATTGTTTCCTGAGTTTTGGGGGTCCTATTCAGAAAGTCCTTGCCTATGCCTATGTCCTGAAACATTTTCTCTATGTTTTCCTCTAGCAGGCTCAAAGTTTCAGGTTTTATATTCAAGCCTTTGATTCAGGATATGATTTTTTTTACAAGGTGAGAGAGAGGGATCTAGTTTAAGTCTTCTACATGAGGGTTTCCAGTTCTCCCAGCACCATTTATTAAAGAGGCTATTTTTTCTCCAGCTTAGATTTTTGGCACCTTTGTCAAGTATGAGGTGGCTGTAGCTGCACGTGTTTATTTCTGGATCCTCTATTCTATTCTATTGGTCTACACATCTGTTTTTTGTCAGTACTATGCAGTTTTTGTTATTACAGCTTTGTAGTATAATTTGAAATCAGGAATTGTTATACCGCCTGCACTGTTCTTTCTGTTCAGGATCACATTAGCAATTTTTGGAATTTTGTGCTTTCATATGAATTTTAGGATTGTTTTCTCTATTTCTGTGAAGAATGTCATGCAATTTTGAGGGTATTTCACTAAATCTGTAGATTGCTTTCAGTAATATAGCCATTTCCACATTATTAATTCTAATCAATGAGCATGGGAGTTCTTTCCACCTTCTGGTGTCCTCTTCCATTTCTTTCTTTAGTGTTTTAAAGTTTTCATTATAGAGGTCTTTCACCTCCATAGTTAGGTTTATTCCCAGGTATTTTCTTTACTTTGAAGCTATTAAAAATGGGATTATTTTCCTGGTTTCTCTCTCCACTTGGTTGTTATTGCTATAAAGAAAAGCTACTGATTTTTGAATGTTTATTTTGTACCCTGCTATTTGCTGAAAGGGCTGGGATTTAGCTCAGTTGGTAGAGCATGGCGCTGCAGTCTCTGAGGTCCTGAGTTCAATTCCCAGCACCGCAAAGATGGGAGAAGGACCTGGCAATCCACTCCCAAGGCAATCCTGAAAGAGTCAGCCATTGAAAACCCTATGAGGGTCGCTATGAGTTGGATACCGACTCGATGGCACCTAACAACAACAATTTGCTGAAAGTGTTTATTAGCTTTCAGAGTTTTCTGGTGGAGTCATTAGGGTTTTTAAAGTATAGGATCATATCAGCTGCCAACAAAGACAATTTGATTTCTTCCTTCCCAATTTGGATCCCTTTTATTTCTTTCTCTTTTCTTGTTGCTCTGATTAATTATTCAATTACTACATTACATGGGAGAAGGACATGGCAACCCACTCCTGAGGCAATCCTGAAACTATCAGCCATTGAAAACCCTATAAGGGTCACTATGAGTCAGACACAATGCGATGGCACCTAACAACAACAACAACAACAACAACAACATTACATAGCTGTGGAGACAGTGGACACACTTGTCTTCCTCCTGATTTTAGAGGAAATGTTCTCAGTTTTCCCCATTTAGTATGATGTTGAGTGTAGGTTTTTCACATATTGCCTTCAATATGTTGAGGTATGTTCCTTCAATTTCCATATTTTTCAAGGATTTTGTCATAAAAGGCTGATGAAATTTGTCAAAGCCTTTTCTGCCTCTATTGAGAAGATCATGTGATTTGTATTTCTGAGTCTACTTATATACTATATGACATTTGTTGCCTTGCATATGTTGAGCCAGTCTTGCATCCCTAGAATGAAAGCAACTTGATCATAGTGTATGATCTTTTCAACATGTTCATGAAGTTGATTTGCAAGTATTTGATTAAGGATATTTACTTCTAGTTTCACTGGGAAACTGATGCATCTTTATCTGATTTGGCTATCAGGATAATGCTGGCTTCATAGAATGAATGTGGTAGTGTTCCTTCTATGTGTATCTTATGGAATAGTTTGAGAAGCATTGGTATTCTTTAAGTATTTTGAAGGATTCAGCAGTGAATCCATCTGGTCAGCTTTTCTTTCTTGGGATACTCTTTTTTACTGTTTTGATCTCACTGCTTATTATAGGTTTGTTTAAGTTGTTTATAGCCTCTTGACTTAATTTTGGCAGATCATAAGTGTCTAGGAATTTATCCATCTCAACTAAGTTTTCCAGGTATTTAGAATATAATTTTACAAAGTATTCCCAAGTGATTCCCTGTTTTTGTTGATATCTGCTATAATGCCCCCTTTTTCATCTCTAATTTTCTTCATTTGAGTAATCTCTCTTTTCTTTGGTTAGTTTGGCTAAGGGTTTGTTGATCTTGTTTATCTTTTCGAAGAACCAGCTCTTTGTTTCATCCATTCTTTGTATTGGTCTTTTAGTCTCCATTTCACTAATTTCTGCTCTGTTCTTTATTATTTTTTCCTATTACTGACTTTTTTGGTCTTCTTTTTCTAAGAGCTGAGGTTCATCATTAAGTCATTTGTTTGATTCTTCTCTGATTTTTTATTTTAGGCACTCATAGCTATAAACTCCCTTCAGAGAACTTCCTTTGCTATATCCCAAAGATTCTGGAAGGTTATATTTTCATTTTCATTTGATTCTAAGAATTCTTTTATTATCTCCTTCATTTCCTTAAGGACCAGTTGATCATTTAAGAGTGTAATATTCAATCTCCATTTATTTATATAGCTTCTGTAATTTCTCTTGCTATTGGATTATTGTCCATTAGCTTCTGTAATTTCTCTTGCTATTGGATTATTGTCCATGCACAATTTCAGGAGTTCTATATTTTTTAATACTTGATTTATGATCTAAAATGTGATCTATTATAGAGAAATTCTATGATCTTACAAGAAGAATGTGGGTTCTGTAGCTTTTGGGTGGAATATACTGTATATGTCTAGTAAGTTCATTTTTACCTATTTTACTGTTCACCTCTGAAGTTTCTCGATTTTTTTTGTCTGGATGTTCTATCTAATGATGAGAGTGGGATATTGAAGTCACTCACTATTATTGTATGTACCTATATGTCCCTTTAAATTCCAGTAGTGTTTTTATATTGGAAATTTTTAATTTACAACTTAACGTGTTTCATTCTAACATGCATTTCATTGTGATATTTACATATATGTGTTTCATTGTACATTGCACAGATAACTTTCCTCTTACCTTGTTATGTCCCTCCTCCCCTCTCTACCACCCCCACCAATGGTCTCCCTTCTACTTACATGTCTTTTTGTAGGAATATTTTTCTGTTGGGGATTTTTAAAATTATATTTCTCAGCTAGGGTCCTTCATAACAGCCTGAGGGGTTGACCCGTAGTTGACCCCAGGGCTCATCTCAGTCACTCACACTAGCCCCTCCCATAGAGTGAGCAAAGATGGCCCCCGGTCAGCCTGACCTGCCCTAACCACCCTAATTTTGATTGGCTCCCCTCACCACTTTCAGATAATAACTATTCCCACCTGGCAGGTATGTCAGTTTACCCGCTGTACCTGTCAGGTGTGTGCCCTGATTGGCTGAACCCCACCATGTGACCCCTCCAGGACCCTATAAAAGCAGGGCTTCTGGACCCCATCTTCACCCCCCTGTAGCACCACTGATCCTGACCTCTCTGACCATCTCCTGAACCTCATCACCTGGACCAGTGCTCTCTACTCCAGCAAGACCTCCTAGCAAGGTGGCGAGATCAAGCCCAGGGGCCCCAAAGAGCTGAAGGCATCTAGCAAGCCACGAAGAGCCTCGCGAGAGTCAAGACCATCAGACCTCCATGGAACACCAGCAGCTGTGGCTGTGCCTTTAAGGCTGAGCTGTACCAGCACTTAGCCTGCAGCATTCTATGCTGCAGGCCTAGAGCCAGCACTTAAAGGAATACAGCTTTGCTCTATAGGGGCTGCTTGCTCCTTGCTCTCCATCAGGGGAGCACCCCAATAAACCTTGCCTTCCCTTGTTTAACCATCAGAAGGTCTCCTGAGGTCCTTCTTTCCCGACACCGACCACATTGTTATGTTGAGGGTTTGGCCCTAATCTCAGCCGGGCTAGAGATAAAACCCCAACATTTTTCTATATACCCTTGCATCTCAATTATGATTTAAGTCAAAACTTTTTTCTGTAGTGATCTATGTTTTTACCTCATCAGCAGTATTACATGAATAATCTAATTCATTTGCATTATTACCATCCTTTGGTATTGTTGGTAGTATTATAATTATTTCCTGAACTATTAAAGTTGGGCTGTTTACTTTGAGGTCCACCTCTCTCTCATTCTTCACTTCTCCTTGTCCCTCCTCCCCCTGCTGTCTTCTCACATCATTGTTTCCTTTTGCTAGATCCCTCCCTCCTTCTTTCTGCTCCTTAAATTGTCCCTTCTCTGCTAAGTTTACATGAGCTTTTTATTGTGTTCCAATTTCTGTATAGGATTTTTTCCTTTTATTAATTTTGATTCAGTTCCCACATATGAGTGAGTACATGTGCTGTTTCTCTTTTGGGCTTGTGTTCATTCACTTAAAATAATTTTCTCCAATTCCATCCAATTTTGCTGCAAATGACATTATTTCATTTTTTTTTAATGTACCATAGTTTTTTTATCCATTCTTCTATTGATGGGCACTTTGGTTGATTCCATACCCTTGCTATTGTGAAAAGTGCTGCATTGACACTGGAGGTGCAGATGTCTCTGTGGTATGATTCCTCATCTCCTTTTCAGTATATTCCCAATAGTGTTTGTTATAGCTGGGTCATATGGTAGATCAATTTTCAGTTTTCTAAGGTACCTCCATACTGATTTCCAATGCGGTTGAATGAATTTACAGCTCCATCAGCAGTGTAAGAGGGTTCCCTTTTCCCCACAACCTTGCCAGAATTTATTTGTTTTAAAGATCTTGGCCATTTTTACTGGAGTAAGGTGGAATCTCAGTGTTGTTTTGATTTGCATTTGCCCAATGACAAGAAGGGCTGGGATTTGGCTCAGTTGGTAGAGCGCTGCACTGCAATCTCTGAGGTCCCAAGTTTAATTCCCAGCATGGCAAAAATGGGAGAAGGACCTGACAATCCACTCCCAAGGCAATCCTGAAACAGTCAGCCATTGAAAACCCTATGAGGGTCGCTATGAGTCGGATACAGACTCAACAGCACCTAACAACACCAGCAACGACAGACAAGAGATATTGAGCATTTTTTCATGTGTTTCATGGCTTTATGAGTCTCTTCATTTGAGAACTGTCTGTTCAGTTCCTTTGCCCATTTGTGTGTTGGGTTATTTGTTTTTTGGGGGTATTGTTTTCTTGAGTTCTTCATAAATTCTAGAAATTAGTCTTCTGTCCAATGTATAGGATACAAAGATTTTTTTCCCATTCAGTGGGGATTTCCTTGACTCTAATAATTGTTTCCTTTGCTGTACAGAAGCTTTTTAGTTTCACATAATCCCATTTATCTCTTTTTGTTGTGATTTCTTGAGCAATTGGAGCCCTATTAAGGAAATGCTTTCCTCTCCCTATATGTTGGAGTGTTGGGGATTTTTAAAATATTTCCCAGCTAGGGTCCCTCATGACAGCTTGAGGGATTGACCCCTAGTTGACCCCAGGGCTCATCTCACTCACTCAAAGCAGCCCCTCCCATCGAGTGAGCAAAGATGGCCCCCGGCCAGCTTGACCAGCCTCAACCACCATAATTTTTATTGGCTCCCCTCACCACTGTGCAGGTAATAACTGTCTCCACCTGGCAGTCACCAACCTCCCCTCTGACGGCTCAGGGATGACTTCGGAAGAAAGGGCGGGTAGATTGGAAGGGCTGGAAGAGAGGAAGGAAGGTGATGAGACTGGGTCACCACAACACACCTACTGGGCGTTTGTTCCCAACCCCCCAATTAACAGAGCTATATCCTGGGATGACTTGCCAGTGGTAGTGTATGGTAACAATGTGGAGTGGCTGCCAGGCCCTTACGGATTTAAGGGCCCGATGATACCAGACGAAGAAGGGAGGTTGATCTGGGATTATAAAATCGGTGTAGAGGGTGTCCCAGTGTGTATGGGAAAAGGGTTACATTGCCTTGAGCTGGGTCTTCAACACTGGCCCATGGTCAACGGTCCATATTCTTTCGGTATGTTGTCGTTCCTGCCGGTACAGTTTATACGACAGGAATGCAACATACAAGTGGGCCATGCTCGACAGCATTGGGTCCAATATGATAAGTGCCCTAATTCTCGCGCCCAGATCCTTAATAATGACTCCCATGGAGTAGTGATAGATCGGAGTTTGGCCGACTCCTACGGGGCCGAGAATAAGACTGGGAAAGGGAGCTCCCAATGGAAGATCAAGTGGCACGAGGCAGGTTATACACCACCTGCCCCCTTTTTGGTCAAGCAATTCGATCCTGTTCCAACTAAAGGGTCGATATTAAGAAAACAGGACCATATCTGGAAGTTGGCTGCCGCCTTGAACCCAATATTGACATTGGGAAAAAATCAGACAGAGGAACATCGTATACAAGCTTGCGTGCGTGTACCCTATCTCCTTATCATCGGAGACATCACCTGGGACAGCACTGAGGGATCTGTGCTTTGCAAGAGTTGCACAATGCATACGTGCACAGATTCAACAGTGCGGTTTGACTGGACCACCCAGAGCCTTTACATCCTCAGAATGCGTGAGAACACCTGGGTTCCAATCAAAATGGACAGGCCATGGCAGGAATCTCCTACCATAGCCTTGCTCCAACAGGCTGTGTCTGAGGTTCTCAAGCGGTCCAAGAGGTTCATAGCCACCCTCATTGCCATTGTCATCGGCATTATAGGTGTCACAGCGCTGGCCACTGTGAGTGGAGTCGCACTCCAACAAGCAGTGCAGACAAAGAGCTACATAGAATCCTGGCATGCTGAGTCCATCAAGTTATGGTCCGGCCAACATAATATAGATCAATCACTCCAAGAACAAATTAATGAGTTGCGCCAGGCCATTATCTTGATCGGAGACCAGCTGTCAGCAGTTCAACTGCGGCTCCAGCTCCACTGCGATTGGAACTCCACGAGCTTTTGTATAACACCTGCCATGTATAATGAGTCGAGGCACAATTGGACCATAGTAAAACAACACATCAACGGGATAGGGAATGCATCTGCCCTTATCCAGGACCTACATAGAGAAATTCTAATCATGAAGAATCAGACCATGCCAAAGGTTAAAGGGGAAGCCATATTAGTAGAATGGGTCAACAAGGCACAATCAATGGCATCATTCGCTCGGAATTTCTTTCTCAATCCTATGAATATTTTAATCACTGTTTCAATCGTTTTTGTATTTGTAACTATTATTGTAATGTATTGTATCATCAGAAGAGCGAAGATGAGAACACGAGATGCTGTGGTACGAATGATGGTATCCATTATTTCACAAAATGCAAACTCGGAAACAACAGTTTGATTGTAACAACATGTATCCTGGATCCCTGTAAATACTTTTGTAAATAGTTGTATAGTTTTGATGGTTACTGTTGCACTCATTTTGATGTTATGGAACAATGTTTGTTACTGTTGAAGATTTGTTTCTGTAACCCCCAAGCAGCCAATCATGAGGAAGCCAATCAAATAGGAGGTCACTGGTCCTCCCTTCTTTTTTTAATTAGAAAAAAAGGGGGAGATGTTGGGGATTTTTAAAATATTTCCCAGCTAGGGTCCCTCATGACAGCTTGAGGGGCTGACCCCTAGTTGACCCCAGGGCTCATCTCACTCACTCAAAGCAGCCCCTCCCATCAAGTGAGCAAAGATGGCCCCCGGCCAGCTTGACCAGCCTCAACCACCATAATTTTTATTGGCTCCCCTCACCACTGTGCAGGTAATAACTGTCTCCACCTGGCAGTTATGTCCGTTTGCCCCCTGTACCTGCCAGCTGTGTGCCCCGATTGGCTGAACCCCACCATGTGACCCTTCCAGGACCCTATAAAAGCAGGGCTCCTGGACCCCTATTCACCCTCCTGTAGCACCACCGATCCTCACCTCACTGACCATCTCCTGAACCCCATCACCTGGACCAGCGCTCCCTATTCCTGCAAGACCATCTATCAAGCTGGCGAGATCAAGCCCAGGGGCCCCGAAGAGCCGAAGGCATCTAGCAAGCCACGAAGAGCCTCCCAACTCCCCCCATCCTTGGGAAGGAGGGGGATAAAGAAGGCAAGCTGCGAGAGTCAAGACCATCGGACCTCAACTGAACACCAGCGGCTGTGGCTGTGCCTTTAAGGCTGAGCTGTACCAGTACTTAGCCTGCAGCATTCTATGCTGCAGGCATAGAGCCAGCACTTAAAGGGGTAGAGCCTTGCTCTATAGGGGCTGCTTGCTCCTTGCTCTCCATAAGGGGAGCACCCCAATAAACCTTCCCTGTTCTCCTCCAACCATTTGAAGGTCTCCCGAGGTCCTTCTTTCCCGACACCGGCCACGTGTTTATGTTGAGGGTTTGGCCCTAACTCTAGCCGGGCTAGAGCCAAAAACCCCAACATTGGAGTGTACTGCCTACCTTTTCTTCTATTAATTTTAAAGATTCTGGTTTTATGTTGAGGTTTTTTATCCATTTTGAGTTAACTCTCATGCATATTGAGAGATGTAGGTCAGTGCTAGTGACATTTATTTCTTACAGACAAAATTGTTGAATCTTATTTTTTAACCCAGTCTGCTAATCTATGTCTTTTAATTGGAGAGTTAAGACCATTTACATTTAGGGTTATTCTTGAGAGAGGTTTACTGATTCTTGTAATTGTGTTAGGTGTTTTCTTGGTTGGTTCATATACAATTTGTTCTTTTCTTTCTCCTTTAGTTACAGTCAAGGTATGTTGGGTTGTGTTCAGTTAGACATGACTGATTTTTTCATAGTTCTCCTTGGTTTCTTTGTTCTTCCCATGAAGTTTGTTTTTTTTCCTGTGCTCTCATGGTGGAGACTGTCTTTCTTCCTCTTATGTGTGGAGGACTCTTTTAAGTGTCTATTGCAGTGTTGGCTTGGTGGTCATGTATTACTTTAGTGTATGCTTATCTCGAAATGTCTCTATTTCTCCATTGATTTTAAATGATAACTTTGATGAATCTAGTAATCTTGTTACCAATTATTTACTCTCAGGTATTTACTAGATTTTATTGTTTGTGCTGGGAGGTCTGATGTAATTCTGGTGGTTTTTTTTTTGTAGGGTGAGTTCATATTTTTCCCCTGCAGCTTTTAACATTGTTTCTTTGTTCTATAACCTTGGCTTAATTATTATGTGTCACACACAAGTTCTTTTCTGATCATGTCCATTTGGTGCTCTAAATATCTCTTGTGGTTGGATGTCCACTTCTTTCTCTAGATTTGGGAAATTTTTTGTAATAATTTCAATGAATACATTTTGTATACCTTCAGTTTTTATCTCAGCTCCTTGTTCTACCCCTTGTCTTCTTTGGTTTGTTCTCTTAATCATGTCCCAAAATTCTTGAAAAACGTGGTCATGTTCTTTTATTTGTTTCTTTGTTGATATCTGAGTGTAGTATATCTTCAACCCTGTCTTCCATCCTTGATACCCTATTTTATACTTCTTCTCATCCATGGTATGTTTATTTGGTTTATTAAGTTCTTCATCTTCAACATATCTGTTGGGTATTTTTTTTCAAAATTTTAGTTTCCTTTCTAAATTTCTCATCTACTATGCTGACTTTGTCATCTACATTGAGACTTTCTGACCTAGGTCCTGCATTGATTTCCTTACTTCACTCACTTGCTTCTTTGTGTCCTCTTTGAAGTCATTGATCATTTTTACAAATAGATATTTAAGTTCTTTCTCTGACATATCAATTCTTTCAGTATCTTTGGATTCTGTGGTTAAAGAATCACAGTCTTTGGAGGAGATATGTTGACTTGCTTTTTATGTTTCTTGTGTTTCTGATTTCTGATTTGTGCATCTGTTGGGGTGCATACCACTGTGGTGTCTGATTCCATCAGATCTTGGAAACTAAGCAGAGTCAGGCCTGGTTAGTATTTGGATAAGAGACCACCTGGGAACACTAGGTGCTGTAGACTTAGGAGAAGGACCTGGCAACACATTCCCAAAAAACTATCAGCCATTGAAAACTACGTGAATAGCAGAGAAGCACTAAAAATACTGTTTCTCCTGTTGTACATAGGATAACTATGAGTCAGACACCAAGTTAACAGCACCTAACAACAACAAGGGCTGGATATCACTTCGTGTTTTACTTGGGAGTCTTAGTGAACAGCTTTCTCTTGAGACCACAATCTTCCATATCACTCCAAGAAAGGGGGAGAAACCACTATAACAGGCCCAATATCTGAACAAATCCTATAGCAAAATACACTTAAAACCACTTAAAGCCAACTGCTGCACTACTAAGGCCCACAGTACAAGAATGACAGTAATAATATAGAGTAAACTATGAAATAACAAAATATTTAAGGTGAAAGTATAAATAGTATTTGCATGAAGTTAGAGCGGGGGACAAAGAAAGAAGAGACAAGGATAGCTCAGGGGGGAAGTAAAAGAAAGGAAAAAGATCAAGAAAAGAAATTAATGTTTGGAAGAGGGAGGGAAAGAAGCTAGAGATAAAAATGATTGCAAGATAAAGAAAAGGATATGTACAGAATTAGGCAAACATATGCAGAGCAATAAGAAGTTGTTGTTGTTAGGTGCCATCGAGTCGGTATCCGACTCATAGCGACCCTCATAGGGTTTTCAATGGCTAAGTGCTTCAGGATTGCCTTGGGAGTGGATTGCCAGGCCCTGCTCCCATTTTTGCGGTGCTGGGAATTGAACTCGGGACCTCAGAGACTGCAGCGCAGCACTCTACCCACTGAGCTAAATCCCAGCCCTTAATAAGAAGTAGTAAGCCCAAAAGATTTAAAGTACAGCAAGTAAAAGAAGAGATACAGGCACAAAGAGATGAAAAAATACACTAAAAGAGATAAAAAGATAAAAATTACATTAGAAAAAGGGGAAATGAGGAAATGAAATTTAACATTGGAAAGAAGGAAAATAGAAAAGAGAAATAAAAGCAAACACCAATTTGCCCTGTGCAATTCCAGCATCTCTGGGAGCTAAGGCAGGAACATCTTGAGCCCCAGGGTAGAAGGAGCCTGTGCAATTCAATGTGATCCCACCTCCAAGGATAAACAAGAAAATGTCTGGGTGTACTACACCATGGCACAGTATTTACCCCATGCAAATCCCTGGGTTCATTCCCCAGCATACTGCTGTTGTGTTGATTGTTGTTGTTGTTGTTGTTAGGTGCCATCGAGTTGAGTCCGACTCACAGCGACCCTATGTACAGCAGATCGAAACACATGCCGATTCTGTGCCAGGCAAATGATCTTATTTATGTTTAAGCCCATTGTTGCAGACACTGTGTCAGTCCATCTGGTGGAGGGTTTTCCTCTTTTGCGTTGACCTGCCACTCTTCCAAACATGATGTCCTTCTCCAGGGATTGATCTCTCTTGGCTACATGCCCAAAATATGTAAGATGCAGTTTGGCCATTCTTGCTTCCAAGGAGCACTCTGGTTGTACTTCTTCTAGGACAGATTTGTTGGTTCTTTTGGCAGTCCATGGTGTATTCAATAGATGTCTCCAGCACCACAATTCGAAAGCATCAATTCTTTTTCTGTCTCTCTTGTTCAATGTCCAGCTTTCACGAAGACTCATTAACAACCTGCGTTATGCAGATGACACCACTCTGCTTGCTGAAAATGAAGAGGATTTAAAACATTTACTGATGAAGATCAAAGATCATAGCCTTCAATATGGGTTACGACTAAACATCAACAAAACAAGAATCCTTACAACTGGGTCAGCACGCAACTTCACAATAAATGGAGAAAAGATTGAGGTTGTCCAAGATTTTGCTTTGCTTGGCTCTAAAATTAACACCCACAGAAGCAGCAGTCAAGAAATCAAAAGATGCATTGCTCTAGGAAAAGCTGTGGCAAAAGATCTGTTTAGAGTATTGAAAAGCAAAGATGTCACATTGAAGACGAATGTGCGTCTGACTCATGCCATGGTATTTTCAGCCATCAATTCAGGCCTGACTCATAGCGACCCTAGGTACAACAGAATGAAACACCCTGAGAGTGTGCCATGTCCTGCACTAGTGCTTCTTTGCTATTCAAGGGATTTTCAATATGTGACTGCTTCAGGAGTGGGCTGCCAGGTCTTTCATTTTTTGTAATTGTGGGGATCAAACCCAGAGCTTCAAAGAGAGCAGAGCAGCACTGTACAAATGGAGCTAAATACCCGTCCCCCAGCACACTTTGTTATTGTTGTTTCTATTAGCTGCTATCAAGTTGGGTCCCACTCATAGTAACCCTATGGACAACAGAATGAAACATTCCCCAACACTGTGCTATGCCCAGCACTATGGCAGTTCTTCTCTGCTATTCATAGGGTTTTCAATGGCTGATTGTTTAGGATTGTTTAGAGAATGGGCTGCAACATCTTTCTCCCATTTTTGCCATGCTGGAGATCGAACCCAGAGCCTCAGAGAGTGCAGAGAAGCACTCTACCAACTGAGCCAAACCCCGTTCTCCCAACATACTAGGAAGAAATAAAAAAGAAGAAAAAAAAGAGGTTTGGAAGGGCTTCCTTCTGTGGCTTTTAATATTTGGGTCTGTTAGGTGGAGGTGGTGGTCAGTTCTATCCGACCATGGCTCAGAGTGGACAGTCTCCATAGTTCCCCTCAGGAGATGGAGTCATCTCCTCTCCCTGGCCAGGGGGCTTGTTTCTGAGCAACTTTCCCAAGCCTCTTTCTGCCTGAACTTCTCAGTATGTCAGCATCCGATCTCTTCCCACACTGCAACTGCCTGCTGCAGCTGTGTAGCATGCTGTAGTTGTGACAGGTCACCTGCAGGCTCTGGACTGGTGATGATTTTTGTTTTCAGGCTCTCTGGGTCCTCACTCTTACACAATAGTTTCCCTCTCAAGATGGCCCATGTCATGCCCTTCTGTGACATGGAGCCTGGAAAAGAGAGTCATTTCTCCAATGTTGAACCCTCCAGTCAGGAAGAGCTACTGTCTCACTAAGTCCCCGGAAGAGTGGAAGAGCTTCAAGTACTTCAAGTCCAAAGGCTTTTCCTATGGGAATGCCAGTCTGATGGTCAGGGCTGCCAGGCTTACCTCTTTGGATGAGGGGTTCATTTCCTCTCCCCACAGAAAGCCATGGCTGGAGATGGGTTCTGCTCTCTCCTTCTCACTGCTCATCTCTGTTCTGCAACCTGGGACCATCTCACAATCTCCTCTGTGGTTTCTGTGTGTCTCCAGACCTTATTTCTTTGGAAAAGAGTCCACTCCTTCCTATTTTAACTCCTTTATTTTACTACATTACACAGAGTCTGCCTTTATTTTGCCATCTTAAATTGGAATTCTCCTAAACATAAATGTAAGTTGCAAAGTGATATATGCCATCTGATGATATTTACACAAAGATTTAAAGCATGTAAACTTATATAGTATCTTTTTTCCTCCCTGTAGTGGGGGAGGGGGTGTTGAACCCAGAGCCTTACTCATGCTAGACAAGTGCTCTACCAGTGAGCTGCGTTACAAATTCCCCTTATTTGTTTTTTAAGTCAGAGTCTTGTTAAATTTTACTGGCTGCCTCTGGCCTCAAACCTGCTATCCTCCTGCCTCAGCTTTCTGAGTCACTGGTATTAAAGGAGTGTGCTATGATACCCAGTCTATATAATATCTTGACTAAGGATGCATTCAATGTAAGTAAAAAATAGGTAAAGGAATTATAGTAATATACATCAAACTCAAGGTACTTGTTATATCAGATAAGGAGAACATGTGCTAGTGGAGAAGGCAAAATGGTTAAAGAAACCTTTAACCATTTTTGTAATACTCCATATTTTATCAGAATAACAATTGTAGGGGTGTTTTCAGTAACTTTTTTATTATGCTTTTTACTCTTAAATGATTTACAATTTTATGTTAATTTAAGTTTAAACTTGCCCATATTAGCTATTACTCATCTATTTCAATATTAAAGATTACTCAAAATTATTCCTTGGGAGAATCTTCTTTTATCTGAGGGTTTTCCTTTATCTCCTACAAAATAGTAGTATGTTGAGCTCAAGATCAGGACGTTTTGGGCTATACATGTTTTTATTTTTTGCAAGAAGCAGTCAGCATTGTGCCCAACTTGGATGCATGTTTTTGACCTGTGCACATACTAAGCAATGTACTACATCTACTGTCTGGTTACTGGAAAAAAATCTTATAGACATTGCCATTTCTGAATTATCAAAAGTTTTATTTGCCTACATGACATAGGGTGGAAATGTTATCATGCTACAATATGCCGTAGGGTTAGGCCAGCTATGTAGAGAAGGATGTGCAGATACAGTACCGCCTTGCTCTCTCTCTCTCCTGTGCTTACCTCCTCTACCAGGAGGATCCATTCAGAATAAACTCATCTGTGCATTTAATAAGAGAGTTTCTGCTAGGAGCACTTTCATTGACTTATTTACCAGTGTCTTTTCAAGGACACAGTAGGGTATTTTTTTGACTTTTATCTGATCTAATTTCTGAAAATAGTAGAGAATTTTGTGAGCAATTAAAAAGAATCTTACAGGCACCATTAATCGGTAGTGGTTCTTTACATAAATGACTAAAAAGTTCAGACCTGAGTCCACAGAATGGAAATATGAAAACATATAACTATTCAAAAACAAAAGTAAAGAGCAACTGTGAAGGTTATTTTTCCTTAATAATATCAACAATGTAGCATCATTATGATTCCAAATAATTAATGAAGCAATAAAACATAAATTAAACAACAATGCACAATTTCTAGGAATTTTAGAAATTCACTGGAGAAGAAGAAACAGAATTAAGCTTTTTATACATATGATATATAATTTATATATAAGAATATATATATATATATTTTATTAGACTGTCTTAATTGTATAATGTAAGGAGTTTCATTATGATTTTCCATATATGCATATAATGTGCTTTGATCATATTCACTCCTTCTGTGAGACTTTCTTATCTCTTCCCCATCCCTTTTCCTTTTCTGTCTCCCTACTGTTGTATTTCACCTTCATGTCCCTTTTCCCCCTGAATTCCACATAAGAAAGAAAACATGCAATACCTGTCTTTGGGAAACTGGCTTACTTTGCATAGCATGGTCACCTCCAGTTCTATTAATTTGCCCAAAAACTACATAATTTCACTTTTCTTTATGACTGAATAAAACTCCATTGTGTATATAAACCACATCTTCTTCACCCAGCCATCCACTGATGGGCATCTGGGCTGATCCTATAACTTGGCTACTGTGAATAGTGTGGTGATAAGCATGGATGTGCAGGTAACTCTATAGTAAGCTGACCTTCAGCTAGGTACACACCCAGAAGTAGTATAGTGAATCAGATGACATTTCTATTTTTAATTTTTGGAGGACCCTACGTACTGATTTCCATATGCTGGACTCATTTTGATACTAGAAAGACTATCCCAGTTTAAATTGCTGTACCCTTTACACAGAAAGAAGACTTTCTGCATCCTCAAAACATTTAAAAGACTTTTAGACTTTGCAATGGGCATGAATTTAGGAATCAAAATATGATTGACTAATCCAATGACGAAAGCACATCTATATCTAGAGGTCTTAATATTTTTGGAATGTTAGGAAATTGTTATTCTTAGGTGCTGACCAGTCAGTGTCCAACTCATAGCGACCCCATATACAACAGGTGAAACAGTATTGTTAGTGCTTCTTTGCTATTCATAGGGTTTTCAATGCCTTATTTTTTGAGGGAGTGGGTTGCCAGGTCCTTCTTCCACACCTACAGCACCTGGTGTTCCCAAGAGGTCTTCCATCCAAGTCCTAACCAGGCCTGACACTGCTTAGCTTCTGAGATCAGATGGGATTGGAGACCACAGTCATGCAGCTGCAGGCTACTAGAAAATTAGAAAAAACGTAATTATTGAGCAATCTTCATCAGAAAAGAATAAGCTGAATCTAAATTATGGAAATAACATTAATGGAAGCAACAAATTATATATATATATATATATATATATATCCAAAATAACTCACATCCAGAGAATTAAATGGGAAGTCTCAAAACTTTCATTTGATTGTTTTCATAACATTTAGAATTCCAAAAATTTAGATTTGAATATACCACCTGCTTAAAATATTAATATCTGAATAAATTCAGCTGTGTCCTCAATCACTGAAATGAAACACATGTAAAAATGTATACTTTTGAAAATAAAAGCTACAATGTTTAATTCACACTAATATTCTCTGTGGCAAGTGCTCCTTTCCTTAGAGAAAAATACAATTGGAATCCACACAGGCACTTTGCAGATATTACACAAAAATTACTTTATCTGGCTATTTCCCACGAGTCTTTGAATCTACAATACTGCTTAGAAACGGCATGAAGATATGCCTCACGAGAATATTGCTCTTCCTGGAAACAAGTGAACATTTGTAAAATTAATAAGCCACAGCAAAATTGTTGCTTAAATAGACTTTAAGATATTCCGTATCTGAATAAACTTTTTAGAACTTATAAACACTCTGGTAACTATAAAAAATTTAGTACAGATTGTTGTCAGTTATGCTTAGCTCTGCTTCTTCTCCTAGTTGATGAATTTGAGTCCATGAGTGTGAAATCTAATTTGAATTCTTTGCTCAAATCACAGCAATCTCAAACAATGTTCACACATGCTTGAGGTGCTACTGTCTCATTAAATATTTGTTTTCCTTGATAAGATTTGATGAATTGTCTGCTGCAGGCACTTATCAAGCTTGACATACTTTTAAAAATGTTGCTGAGAATTCCTCCTTTGTAGTTTTTATATTGAGGATTCAATTGTACTTGGGTTTTGTATTGATAGCATATCTAGCCTTAATGAAATCAAGCAATTGTTTCTTATTTTCTCCATTTTTTAAAGTTTTATGACACAAAGGAACCACAAGTAAAATCTTCATAATAAATTTAAAAGCAAATTAGGTAAAGAGGGGTAACAAGTATTTGAAAAGAGATATGTTTGACAAAGTGATATGAAATCCCCCATGATCTTATTCCAACAATTTATTCTCAATATGTAGTTATCATATAGTACTTACTGAATTGTATACAGCCATAGACTCCTGGCATCCAATCCTGTCTGATCTCAGAAGCTAAGCAGAGTTGAACCTGGTTATTCTTTGGATGGGAGACTGCCTGGGAATACTGGGTGCTACAGGCTTGGGAGAAGGACCTGCCAGGCCACTCCTGAAATAATCAGCCATCAAAGACCCTATGAATAGAAGAGAAGCACTGAACAGTGCTGGGCATGTCACACTGTTGGGGAGGGTTTTGTTCTGTTATACATAGGGTTGCTATGAATCAGATACCAACTCGATGGAACCTAGCAACAATAACAATTTACTAAATTACTATGAGGCTGGGATTTATGTCAGTTGGTAGAGCACTGTGCTGCAGTCTCTGAGGTCCTGAGTTCAATTCCCAGAACCACAAAAATGGGAGAAGGACCTGGCAATCCACTCCCAAGGCAATCCCGAAACAGTCAGCCATTGAAAACCCTACGAGGTTCGCTATGAGTAGGATACCGACTTGATGGCACCTAACAACAACAACAACAAATTACTATGATGTATCAAGCAATGTTCTTGTAGAGAGAATATACTGAGGAAAATGAAGTAACTCCAGGACTCAGGATGCTCATAATCACTTTCCAGATACTGATGAATGAATAATTAAATGTATATATTCTATAAGCTCCCAAGGGCCATTATAAAATTTATTATCAAAATAGAAAAGTAGGACACAAAAATGCTTTTGACAGGTGTTGTAAGATGGACAGACCCTCCTTAATGGATTCCATAGCAGGGCTAAAGATCAGGGAGAGTGGTATAGTCTCAGGGGAAGGGCTTTCAAGAAAGTAGACCTGTGTAAAAGCTCAGTGTGAAACAGGATATGACAGATCGAAGTCATAACCAATACTTTAATATGAATAATACATGCACAGTAAAGAGGAGGGGGTGAGAAGGTGCAATTAGGAACCAGGTCATATAATTTTCTCAGTGTTACATTAAGTGATTGAAATTTAAAGTAAATGCACTGAGAAGTTTCTGAAAAATTTCAAATAAGAGGTGAAGAAATGATATATTTGTTTCTGGAGCATGGCTGCAGCTATAGAAGTGGATTACTGGAGCAGGTAAAACATTTAGCAAGGAGACTAAATAGGAACAAGTCAAATATCCTAGGCAAGAATCAGAAATGCATGAGACAATGATGGTTTATGTCCATTGTAAGAGGCCACTCCCAGATCCGCTCTCAACCCTGTGACCATCTCTATACACCCACCTCCTGGTATCTATATGCATTTTTTCCTAGGGCTCAGGCCTTACAGATCATTCTTGTGCCAGTGGAGGGGCTTTGCCAGCATGCATGGAGAACTCAGGTTGCCTGGAAATTTATGTCCACACTAGGGTACCAAAGCCCACTTCCTGAGCCTTCAGAACAAGGTCATGTGCAAGGCTCATTATTGTGATATGAAGGTCTATGGGTCTTGACAAGTGCATAATGTCATATATGAATCATAACAGTATCAAGAATAACAGTTTCAGTTCCCTAGACCTCCCGCATGCTTCACTTTTTCAATCCTACCTCCTCTGAAACCACTAGCAACCACTGATCTTTTTGTTCTCTCTATAATAGTCATGACCTTTTCACACTGGCTTCTTTCATTTGGCCCTGTGCATTTAAATTTCCTTCATGTCATTGTGTGACTTGATAGCCCATTTCTTTTTTTCATGGAAAAATGCATCATTGTACGGATGTGCCACAGAGCTCTTAAAATCTATTCGCATAGTTAATTCCATCTTTGTTATTTTTGTTTTTGTAGCAGCCATGTATAAAACAGAAACAAATGTTTTCATGAAGATTTTTACATGACATAGTTTTCCAACTCTATATAGATATCAAGGAACATAATTGTAGAATTGTCTTATAATGCTACTTCAGATCTGTAAAACACTGACAAACTGTCCTCCAAAGTGGCTGTACCATTTTCATTCCCATGAGCAACGAATAGGAGTTCTGTTGCTACACAAATCCTGTCATTTCTGTGTTTCAAACTGTAGCCATACTTCATTATTATTTCAATTTGCAATTCCCTACAGACATGTGTAGACCATCTCTTCATATTGGATTTACCATCTGTATTTCCTTTTATCCTCCTCCTCCTTCTCCTCATCCCCCTTCTTTCAGTAAGATATCCATTCAGATTATTTATGTACTCTGAGTTGTTTTCTTATTTGTTGAGTTTTAAGAGTTTTGCAAAAATTTTCTCTCTCTTGATAAATTTTTTCACAATCAGACTTTTTTTTTGTTTTGATAAAGTCAAATTTGCCAATTTTTTCTTTCATAAGTCAAGCTTATGTTGCAGTTGTTATTGTTAGCAAAAACCTTTTGCCAAAGCCAAAGTTATCAATATTTTTTCTTACATTTCCTTTTTGAGTTTTTATGCACTGAATTAAACAATTGTACCCATGATCCACTTAAAGTTAAGTTTTGGAAATATGTAAGATATATTCGTGTGTGTGTGTGTGTGTGTGCTCATGTTCCTGTGTGTGTATACCCAGTTGTTCCTGCTTCATCTGCTGAAAAGTCTATCTTTTTTCCATTTAGTTGAATTTATATTATTTAACCGAATATTAGTTGATTATATTTTTATAGGTCTACTTTGGGCTCTTTGTTCTGTTCCACTAATAGCTGTGTCTGTTCTTTTACTTGTAAAGTGTTATATTGATTATTGTGACTTTATATTAAACTTGGGTA
The DNA here is from genome assembly GCA_007922755.1 of Pedetes capensis. NCBI lineage: Eukaryota > Metazoa > Chordata > Mammalia > Rodentia > Pedetidae > Pedetes > Pedetes capensis. The sequence continues at coordinate 22,663 of VMDO01014106.1, read as the reverse complement.
GTGTGTTATCCAACTTTGTTATTCTTCAGTATTTTGTCAACTATGATTCTGAGCTTTTGTCTTTTATAATAAAGGATAGAATTAGTTTGTGGATATACACAGAGTTCCCACTTGAGGTTTTGAGAAGAATTATTTTGAATCTATACATCAAGTTTAGATAAATTCACAATTTAGGAATATTGGCCCTTATAATATTTGAACACAGAATATTTATTTAGTTTTTTTAATTTTTAAAGATTTATTTAGATTTTTCCATTGTTTGTCACACAGACTTGGACAGATTTTGATAGATTTATCATTAAAAACTTTATTTATTTTGGTGACATTATAATTGAAATTGTATTTTCCATTTCACATTTGTTCACTGATGGAAAATAAGTGGATTTTTCAATATTAACTTTGTATTCTGCAACTTTGGTAAAATATCTCTCAGTTCCAGGGTAATTTTTTGGTGATAGTGAGGGGGATCATTCTGTTTATGAACAAATAAACTTTTTATCTTCTTTGCCAATCAATTCACCTTTAATTCACTTTTCTTATCCCATTACACCACCGACGATGATGCCAATAGGAACACTGGGAAGAGAAATTCTTGCCTTGATTATGACCTTACACGGAAAACATCCAGTTTTTCACTATTAACTGTAATTTTAACTGGAGGTTTTTTGTAGCTATTTTTTGTGATACTGGGGATTGAATCCAGGGCCTCACACCTGCATGCTTTGCAAGTGCTGGACCACTGAGCTGCACCCTCAGCCCATTTTTTTACTTTTTGAGACATGGTCTTGCTAAATTACGCAGACTGCCTCTGGTCTTGAACTTGCGATCCTCCTGCCTCTGCCTCTCCAGCCGCTGGGATTACAGGTGTGCGTCACCGCTCCCAGCTTTTGTAGCTATTTTCATCATGTTGAGAAAGTTCCCCTCTAATCATAATTTATGAAGTTTTTGTCATGAATGGTGTAAGATTTTTCCAAAGACTTTCTGCATTTATTGATATGATCATGATTTTCCTTCTTTATGTTGCTAGTGTAGTGGTTTACATTATTTAGGAATGTTGAACCATCTGTGCACATCTGGAATTCACCTCATTTGACCGTGGTATATAATTCTGTTATATGTAACTGGATATAATTTGCTAGTATTCCATTGAGGATATGTGTTTATGAGAGATATTGGTCTATAGCTTTCTTTTCTTGTACTGTCTTATCAGTGTTTGAGAGTAGAGAAATGGTAGTTGATAGAATGAGTTAGGAATCACCCCTTCTGTTTCTATTATATTATAGACAACTTGTATTTCTTCCTTAAATATTTGGTGGAATTTGCTAATGAAATCAATGGGCCTCACTTTTCTTTCTGGATTCGTATCTACCAAATTTTGAAGAACTCATTTTTTTCCCTATTTGTGTGCTTATTCTGTTTTTGTTCTTGCTTTTGCTTTTTCTGTTTGTTTGTTTTGTTTTTCTCCTGTCTCTCTGGTTTTAATTGAACAGTTTACATGATTCTAGTTTTCCTCTTAGCATATGATAATCTTTTTAAGAAAAAATTTTTGAAGAGTTTGAAATGAACACTTAAAACTAATCTAATTTTATTCTCCTAAACCAATTTACTGCTTCAGAGGGATAACAGAGTGTTTTTCAATTCCTCCCTACTTTTCCTGGCATTGTGGTCATTCTTTCCTTTGTACACGCTCCAGAACTATTATTGCTTTCAACAAAGTTATCTGCAATATTAGGAATAAGAAAATGAAGCTTATTACTTCCCATTATCTATTTGTTCACTGATACTGTTGCTTTGTGTAGACCTCATTCCCTGGCTTATATCAGACAGAAGAGTTATCTTCATAGGTATTCACATTTTAAGAAGGTTGGGATTCAGAACTTGGTGACATTCCTAGGTAGTAAAAGATGAGGCTTGAGAAACAAGATAACTTCATAAGTGATTTTATTTCCATATGAAAGTGTAGAATAAGGGGAGACAGCTTTCCCCCAGAGTAGAAAGCATTTTTCCTTTCCTTGTGCCTCAAAGAGAGGTTATTGAAGACTCATGCAAAACATACTGGCCTGGCTCTCATCCCATCTCCTAGGGGTAAGCAGTAGAGTGATATGGGGTGGCACATTTGTTATTTACTGTGCGGTATTTAGTGAGAATTCTGTCTATGATCCATAATTAACTCATGTGCACATTCAGGATAAAATCAATAAAGATGAACATTAAAATCCAATAGCTTTATGCATAATTATATGCTATTCTCCAAACACAGGTAACAAAAATTGTTTCCCAGTATTTTAGCAGGCAATATGATTTTATTGCATATTTATATATCATGAATATTAAAAGCATTTGAAAATGCTCTCCATTATTTCTCTCATATGTGTGTCAATAGAGAAAAGAATAAAGTGATTTTACTTTGGATATAACCTATGTTGTAATCGAGTTCTGGGTCAGAAAAATGTAGCTAGCAAAACTTATGTCCTCTTGACTTATCACTTAGTCTCTTGAAGCTTTATTTAACTTACTTATAAAATGGAAGTGTTAAAATTATGTCCAAATAATATTACAATACTTTTAAAAACTCACATAAACGGTCCAGTTCTTAGTGCATAATATTAGTATTATTGTAAAAATGACATATAAATATCGTAAATTACAATAATCAGTCTGTAGCAATACATAAAACATTAAATAAGTACTTCATAAGCTATGTTTCATTAATTGGAAATCACAATAAATAAAAGAAGAGCAACTAAAAATTAATAATTTTTATTCAAAACATTTGAGAGCCATTAAAGGGACTATTAACATGCTATAGAGACACCACAATGAAATCAACGAAAATCCTTCTTTACTATTATACATAATTAATCTCAGTAAATATAAAGTACATGAGTAATGTAATAAAAATAAACTATCCCTTAAGTAATTATAAGCAGTTTATATAACAAAATGGGAGAAGGATGTAGCAATCCACTCCCAAAACAATTCTGACGCAATCAGCCATTGAAACCCTATGAGGGTCACTATGAGTAGATCCAACTCTATGACCCCTAACAACAACAACAACAATTATATAACAAAAAAACAAGCAAAAGCACACACATTCTCCTTCACACATATCTTGAGTGCAAAGAAGAGAGAGCAATATAATGCATCCAGAGGGTTAAACATAAGTATGACACAGTGGTGGTGCTAGGAACTATTCAGGTGTTGACAAAGTCTATCTAGGATGCCAATCTCAGAATTCACAATCTCTAGATTAAAAAAAAAAGAAGAATACAGAGATATTCTATTAGGTATAAGATTTCATCAAAATTCACTCATAGCAACTACTGTCTACGCCCTCCCCCAAACAGCGGACTCCCCATTCTGTGAGATCACTTTGTCACAGCCACACATGGAGCAAGTTTGCTGTAAAAGTACAATGACTTGGAGTGGAGGAATGCAATGATTTACACTAGGCTTGTTTGTTTGTTTATCAAGTTTAGGAAATGCTAAAAATCTACTAGAGTTTCTCATGTTATTGATTCAATAAGTCTTTTTCCCTAATTCTATCTCCATTGATTTAAAGGAGGCATATTACTCAGGGTTCTCCAGAGAAGGAGCCAATAGAATGTGTGTGTGTTTATGAGAGAGAGAGAGAGGTGATTTATATAAAAACAAAAACGGCTGGGCGTGGTGGGGCACGCCTGTAATCCCAGGGGCTTGGGAGGCGGAGCCAGGATGATCGCAAGTTTGAGACCAGTGGAAATCTGCATAATTTAGCGAGACCCTGTCTCAAAAAGTAAAACAAACAAACAACAACAAAAAAAAAAAACAAAAACAAAACAAAAAAAAAACCAAACAAATGAAACTTCCCAAACCCAAAACCCTTATGTAATCATGCAATCTTGGAGATTGGCAAATCAAAAATCTGCAGAATGAGCTAGAAGGCTAAAGACCAAGAAGAAAGTCAAAGTTGCAGCTTAAGTTAAAAAAAAAATCTGTTGGCAGAATTCCCTCTTCTGTGTGGGATTGGAGATGGTGGGTAATCTTTATTCATTCTAGTCAGAGCTTCAACTGATTGGAGGGGACTTAACTGCATTATCAAAGAGAATCTAAGTCCACTAATGTGCACGTTCTATTCATCCCAACACCCTCATGGAGCTATCCAGAATAATGTTTGAACACTCTCAAGCACTGTGGGCTGGCCAAACTGACATATAAGACTAGCCATCACACCAGGTAAAACTAACACAATTCATGCCCACCAAAGTATTTTGTTTGTATACACTACCATTACACAATTTAAGTTTATATCTATCTTCATGCTTTGATGCTTTTCATTTGACTGGAAAATCAAAAGTGATTTGCTTTCTTTGAATCTGAAAACCTTATTCTTTTCAAATTGGTGTGCAGGCATGAGAAGAGGATCATGGAAAAATGGATTTTTTTTGAAGTGATGTTTATTTTAATATAAATATTTCTGTTCAAGATCTTCTCACTTATTTTTAATTATTTAAAATAGGCATTATTATATGCTCTTAGCTGCAAGATAGAAAAGTCCTACAAAGGGGTGTTTAATTTGTCCTCTGAAAAAAATAAGAGAAACTCAATCATAGATCCCCTGCTTAAGAATTTCAAATTCTACTTATGACAAAATGCTACAGGAGTTGAATTAACATGGGAATACTGTATATAGTTATCTAGTGTACTATTTTAATGGAACTTGTATATAATTTTTCCTTGTTTAATTTTAACCAAGGAAATACAGGTATATATTAGTAAATATATTTATTTATAATAAATTTCTTGTTTGTCCACTAGTTACATATACTTCACAGCTGAAATGCAATATGTTTTCAAGTGAGATTACAATTTTGTTCTTTGGTGGTTCTTTGGCTACATTTCTAATTAGAGGACATATTGGTTGTGAGTAGTAATGGAAAAATAAGAACCTCTAAAGATTTTCTGTCTCATAAAAGCAACCAAAACACTGGTAAAAAGTTGCCACAATGAGCTTTATCAGAACTCTGGAAATTAACCAAAAACTTCCAGCACTGTGCTAAACATTTATTCAAGGAAAGCATCTGAGTCTTGGCAAGGGCAGGACCTTCATGGTGTTTACCTTGTCCTGTTTCCATCACCCTCAAAAGAAACAAGAAAATATAGCTCATATATGGTGAAATTGTGCTGGATAGAAATTTTTCCTCAGGAAGGTGGGCCCATGGACTTCTTAGATAAAGATTGAAAATTGGGCAATTTAAATAGATTCAAGGAACTAAAAAAATAAATCTCTAAATATATGAGTGTCAGAATAAGCCAGACATAGTGGTACATGCCTGTAATCCCAGTGTTTGGGAGGCAGGGGCAGAAGGATCATGAATTTGTGGACAGCCTGGGCTGTATAGTAAGACCTTGTTGCAAAAAGCCAAGAGATAGGGAATAACATGGACAAGGCTCTGCGTTCTAACCCCAGCACCCCCTCCAAAAAAGTGTCAGAAAACATCACACTAAATAGAAAATATTGATAAAGAGAAACAGAATCAGCTAGAAATGTGGAAGTTGAAAAATACTGCAATGGAAATTTTAAAAAATCACAAGAGGGGCTCATCAGTAGATTTCAACTGGCAGAGAAGTCAGTGAATTTATTGACAGGTAAATTATGTTTGTTTAATTTGAAGAACAGAAAAGAAATTGACCCAAGGAAATGAACAAAACTTAGAGATTTGTGCACCATCTCAGCTGTACCAAAATTTGCACAAAGGGAATTTAGAGAAGATGTGAGAAAAGGAGAGAGATTGAAAGAACACTTGAAGAAAATGGTTATATATGGAAATGCCATGATGAAAACCATGTCAGAATGAATCACATTAAGGTGTACATTAAATAATTTCCAATTAAAAAAAAAGAAAATGGTTAAGAATATTCCTTGTTGTTGTTGGGTGCTGTCGAGTTGGTATCTGAGTCATAGCGACCCTCAGGGTTTTCAATGGCTGAGTGTTTTGGGATTGCCCTGGGAGTGGATTGCCAGGCCCTTCTCCCATTTTTGCAGTGCTGGGAATTGAACTCTGGACCTCAGAGACTGCAACTCAGCGTTCTACCAACTGAGCTAAATTCCAGCCCGAATATTCCTTAGTAAGATAAAAATATTAACTTACACACATACTCTTCAGTACTTCACAATTAAACTTTTGACACCAAATTCAGAGAGAATCTTTAAAGACTCAGGAGAGAAATTACTCATGAAACACAAGGAAGGCACTGTAGTATTAATACCTGACTTCTCAATGGAAGCCAGGGAGGCCAGTGGAGGGACACATTTAACATTCTCAAAGAGAAGAGACTATCACCTGGCAACTCCACACCTAAAGCAAACTATCCTTGAAAAAATAGGAAGGCATCAATCCTTTCCGAGGTAAGCAAACATTGAGAGGATTTGTCACTAGCAAAATTACTGCACAATAAACACTAAAGGGGGGTTGTCATGGTTCTAATCTAAAATGTACCCTAAAGCATAAGTGTTTAGCTCCTTTGTCCTCAAATGGTATTGCTATTTTGAGAGGCTATGGAATCTTTTGTTATTAGGTGTTGTTGAGTCAAGTCCAACTCATAGCAACCCTCATAGGGTTTTCAATGGCTGATTGTTTCTGGATTGCTGCAGGAGTGGATTGCCACACACTTCTCCCATTTCTGTGGTTCTGGGGATCAAATCCAGGTCCTCAGAGAGTGAGGAGCAGCACTCTGCCAACTGAGCTAAACCCCAGCCCTTGGAACTTTGTTGTTGTTGTTGTTGTTAGGTGCTGTGGAGTCGTTGGTATCTGACTCATAGCGACCCTCATAGAGTTTTCAATGGCTGTTTCGGGATTGCCTTGGGAGTGGATTGCCAGGTCCTTCTCCCACTTTTGCGGTGCTGGGAATTGAACTCGGGACCTCAGAGACTGCAGCGCAGCGCTCTACTCACTGAGCTAAATCCCAGCCCCGTGGAACTTTAGAAGGGGGAAATTAGCTGGCAAATAGAGGTCACTGGAGGTGGGCCTAGTGAGGTTTAATATGGACCCCAGTTCTGCTCTCTCTCTCTCTCTCTCTCTCTCTGTGCTACATAATACCAATATATTTTTCTCATAACACTTCTTTTGTCTTATTTACTTAAAAACAGAAACGCTTACCACAGTGAACCGCAGGGGATACCAGCAGAACCTTTGGGAGGCAGAAGGGGCAGGTGTGGGGAGTCTAGGTCCCAGCCTTTATAGAGGTTCCAGGGAAAGACAAGGCAGAGAGGGGAAACAGCTTCATGTTGGATATTGTCATAATTTCAGTGGCTCAGAGCAATAGGAGTGGTTCCTACTTGCCTGATAAATGGTCCTGGAATGATTGAAACAAAAGAACATTTTCTGTGGAGTGTGGGGGCCAGGCTGAGGAGATCTACCTCCGGATGGGTCACTTGGCATATTCAGGCCTGAGTTCCTAGTCTGTAAGAAATGCCTAGCCCTGAGAGAGTCTTTTCCCAGCCAGAGAGTTTTATTTTAATAGGTTAAAACAAGGTACAGAAACAACAACAACAAAAATATGATTATTGTTGTTGTTGTTGTTTGGTGCTATCGAGTCGGTATCCGATTCATAGCGACCCTCACCGGGTTTTCAATGGCTGACTGTTTCGGGATTGCCTTGGGAGTGGATTGCCAGGTCCTTCTCCCATTTTTACGGTGCTGGTAATTGAACTCAGGACCTCAGAGACTGCAGCGCAGCGCTCTACCAACTGAGCTATATAAGGAAGGAATATTTTCTATTTATTCTGAGGTCATTTTACCCTAGTACCAAAAACCATGTGAAGACATTCAAAGAAAGTGAAAATCAGACATCCTTTCACTTGTACATATTAATGTAAAAATCATCAACAAACTACTAGCAAATTGAGCCAGCAGCATATTGTTAAAAGGAAAATTCCTTTAACCAATGAAGTTTACTAGAGACAAAAAAAAATCATAAATCCAGCAGTTCCAGGAGGAGAACGTGTTCTGAGAACTGTAGTCAACAACATGATGAGCGCATTTACAGAAAAATAGAAGGGAGGTGCAGAGATGACTTAATCAACTTGCTTATGACTTAATTGGTGAATTGGTTTCATACTCTCCTACAACTAGCTAATGCTCAGCTACTGTGATTAAGCCCTGTACTGGTTTGCTCTGCTGGGCTCAATGCAGAGGCTTGCTCAACGGAATAGCCTCCTGCAAATGTCACTGACCTTCAAAGAGCTCTAAACTATGAACAAGTTGTATATACACCAATATTGTAGGAATTATTCAGCATGTGAAAATCAATCAAAGTCATATATTAATAATAAAGGACAAAATGCACAATATAATTGCAAAAAATACATAAGTATTGGAAAAAAATCTGATAGCTTTCAGAATAAAAATGCAAACACACTGGAAATAGAAAGGAAGTTCCTCGCTGAGCACCATGGCATACACCTGTAATCCCAGAGACCCGAGAGGCTGAGTAAGGAGGATTGCATGTTCAAGACCAGAGGCAGCCTACACAATTTACTAAGACCCTGTATCAAAATAAAAAAAGGAATGGGCTGTATGCAACCTAGTGGTAGAGTGCTTGTATAGCTCACGAGGCTCTGGATTCTATCCATTAGTCCAAAAAAAAAAAAGGAAGATTCTTATCCTGATAATATCAATGAAAAACGCAGAAACACAAATAACATCATACTGAGACAGATCAGGGGAACCCACCTCTCGATGGGGTGCTGGACATGCAATATTGTTAATACCGTTAAAATCAATGTTCATGTTAATGATAAGGTTTTCCTCTATTCTTCCTACGAGTGCTCATTCTTCTGCTGCCTATTTTCCTGCGGTGAAGTACAGATAGCAAGGGAGGGAGTGATTGGATTCCCTAATTGGCTGCTACTGGGCTCTTCCCTTTGGCCCTGGCTGTCTTGAGCAGAATGACTGTTGGCTAGCCAAGCCACCTTGAGACCTGCATCCGCGTTCATTAACACTCCATACACATCTTGGGGAAGCTACATGACTGTAACTGTTTGCTTTCCCTCCCAGTGCAAGGCCCCAGCCACAACTGCTTTAAGCAGCTTGCACTGAACTTTCCTTGAAACTGTTTCCATCTAGGTCAGAGGGAAAGGACTTCTCATGGTGACCTAGGTGAGGGACTGTTGTGACTGGTTGGAAAAGGAACAAAACTGTGTGATTGGTGTAAACACAAACATTTATTTTGCATGACAGGATCACTGTAGTTGGTGCAAACCACCCCTTCCTGGCTATGCAAGCAGGCTGTCTCCCTCACTCCCATGAACCAGCTGGCCAAGGCTGTCCTGTGATGCTTCTCCTGGTGGTGCAACAGTAGACCCAATAGAAGACTTCTCTTGAGTGGTCTTTCTGCCTATCTTTAGTGGTGTAGCTGAGCTGGTAACATGAAGAAAGAAGTGAAGACGGTGGTGAAGAGGCACAGAGGTGACCATGTGGCAGGATGGCATAGCTGCTGGACAGCTGGTATCCAGTCTGCCCCACCCTCTGCAGCTCCAATTCTTGTGGAGGGGTCTGAGCTGCTCCTATTGGAGTTAGTGAGTGGAGTCAAGAAGCTCTTACTGGTTAACAGGAATAAGGCTCCGCCTCACAGCTCTGGCCCTGTTGGCAACAGAGCTGATAACCCAGTTGCAGGGCAGGCGCAGTGACAACAGCAGCCTTAAAGTTGCAGACCCTGTTAGTTGCCTAGTGGTGCAAATGGCAGCTGCGGAAGAGGCAGCAGTCAGCAGCATAAACAGCCGTCTCCCGAAGGGTAGCAATGGTGATAGTGGCTGCAGTACCAAGAGGCAGCTGAACAGCTCCAAGAAAGTAACCAGAGCAGAAGGAAGCGGGGTGGTAGAAGAAAAGAGTAGGTGAGAAAGGATGGAGGACTCAGGCTGAAGAACAGGTTGTAAAGAGCCGGAAGAGAGAAACTACAGGCCTGGACGGGCTGCAGAGAATTAAATTAAAAAAAATAGAACTGTTAATTTGGAGTTCTCTTTCCAGAAAATTTCATTTTCAAAAATTAAGGTAAATTTGAAAATGGTTAGATTAACAAGAATTAAGAGAATTCACTGTCAACAGATGACCATGGCAGAAACAAATGAAGGGAACTGAAAATGGTAAAATTTTGTTAACTACAACATACGTAGAGCTAGGGTTCAGCTCAATTGGTAGAGTGCTGCTCTGCACTCTTTGAGGTCTTGGTTCAATCCCAAGCAACACCCCCCCCAAAAAAAATGGAGATGGACATGTTAATCTACTCCCAAAGCAATCCAGAAACAACCAGCCATGAAAACCCTATGAGAGTTGCTATAAGTTGGAACCAACTCAATGGCACCTAACAACACCAACAACATAACATATGCATACTTATGTTAAATTCTGTAAAACATAACTCACTACCTAAAGTGAAAATAATAAAATTTTTGAGCTCTTTATAACAAATCTAGAAACATGAATGTATGGCAATATATGATTGTTTTACAGGAAACAGCCATCAGAATGTTTATGAAGGATGCTTGACAGAGAGAGAGAAGCAAACAAAAGAAAGACTGATTCATTTTAAGGAATTGGCTCATGCAGTTGTGGAGGCTGGCAAGGTCAAAATCTGCAGGGAAGTCTGACCTGGTGAAGAGTAATGGAAAAGTTGCTATGAGAGGGCAAAGGCTGGTGAAATGCTAGCATTCCTTCTTTCCTGAGAGCAGGTAGTCTTTGTTCCTAAGGCCATCAAATGATTTGAGGAGGCCCACTCACATTATAGAGCATAATACGCTATTCTCAAAATACACAGATTAAAATGTTAACTTCTCTTTCAAAGAAATATTCACAATTATAGTTGACCAGGTATCTGGGCACCATGGCAAACAAAATGAGCCATCACAGACAATAACACCATAAAGGAGAGTAGGAGAACTGTATGTTATGCTGTTCTTTTGTACCTTCAAGTCAAGTTTGACTCATTGCAGCCTTATGTACAACACACACTGCCCAACATTGTGCCAGACACATGACCTTTTTTATGTTTAAGTCCATTGTTGCAGACACTATGTCAACCTGTCTAGTTGAGGGTCTTCCTTTTTTTCATCAGCCCAAACATGATATCCTTCTCCAGGGACTGGTCCCTCCCGACAATATGTCCAAAACACATAAGACACAATCTAGACATCCTTACTTCCAGGGAGTACTCTGGTTGCACTTCTTCCAAGACAGATCTGTTAGTTTTTGGGGGGAGTCCATATTCAACAATGATCTCTAACACCAAAATTCAAAAGTTTCAATTCTCCAGTCTCCCTTACTCAATGTCCAGCTTTCGCAATATGATGTGACTGAAAATACCATAACATGAGCCAGGCACACCTTCGTCTTCAATGTGACATCTTTACCTGCCAACACTTTAAAGTGCTCTTTTGCAACAGCTTTTCCCAATGTAATGCATCTTTTGATATCTTGAGTGCTGCTTCCATGGGTGTTGATTGTAGTACCAAGTAAAGCAAAATGTTGGACAATCTTAAACTTTTCTCCATTTATCATGAAGTTGCTTGCTGACCCAGTTGCTAGGAATTTGGTTTTCTTGATTTTGAAGTGCAATCCATACTGAAGACTGTCTTTGATCTTCATCAGAAAAAGTTTCAAATCCTCTTCACTTTCAGCAAGCAGAGTTCTGTCATCTGCATAATGCAGGCTGTTAATGAGTCTTCCTCTAATCCTGATGCCATATTCTTCTTCATAAAGTCCAGATTCTCACATTATTTGGTCAGTATAGAGACTGAAGATGCACAGTGAAAAGATACAGCCCTGTAGTAGTACATCTTTCCTGACTTTAAACCAACCAGAGTTTCCTTGTTCTGTTCAAACAACTGCCCCTTGGTCCATCTACCAATTTCTCATGAGTACAATTAAGTGTTCTGGTACACCCATTTTTTGCAATGCTATCCATAATGTGTTGTGATCCTCACAGTCAAATGCCTTTGTGTAGTTGATAAAACATAGGCAGATATCTTTCTGGTATTCTCTGCTTTCAACTAATATCAATCTGACATCAAGAATGATGTCCTTGGTTCCATGCCCTCTTCTGAGTCCTGCTTGATTTTCTGGCAATTCCCTGTCAATATACTGCTGTAGCTGCTTTTGAATGATCATTAGAAAAATTTTACTTGCATGAAATATTAATGATATTCATCAATATTTTCTGCATTTTGTTAGATCCCTTCTCCTGTGAATAGGCACAAATATGGATCTCTTCCAGTCAGTTGGCCAGGTAGCTGTTTTCCACATCGCTTTGTAATTTCTAAAAATTCACTACTTACCAAAAGCTGTTAAAATTTCCTCCTGTAAGTTTTAAAGTCCTAGCTTTTCCATACAAGTTCATTACCAATTTTCACAATATTTGTATTCAGTATTAATACTTCTCAAGATTAATTTTTCTCTAAACACATGTCCAGTTAGAATATCAGTTTTTATAATCACCCTTTCCTAATTAAAATGAGTAAATGGCAAAATGTGTCCAAAATAGAATTTTTCTTTTTTTTTGGTGGTACTGGGGGTTGAACCCAGGGCCTTGCACTTGAACTACTGAGCTGCACCCTCAGCCCATTTTTTTACTTTTTGAGACAGGGTCTCACTAAATTACACAGACTGCCTCTGGTCTCGAACTTGTGATCCTTCTGCTTCCACCTCCCGAGCTGCTGGGATTACAGGCATGTGCCACCACACACGGCTCTCAAAATAGATTTTTTGTAATTATGTTGTCAGTATATTAGTTTTCTAGAGTTTTTATGGCAAAGGACCACAAGCTAGTTGGCTTAAACAACAGAAATTTGGTTTCTCACAATTCTAGGCACTAAATGTTCAAAATCAAGGTGGTTTTCCATGAAGTCTCATGCTATATATTATAATATATAAAATATATAATCACCTGCAGCCATCCCACCCTTGCATCTGATCTTGTCAGATATTGGAAGCTAAGCAGGGTCAGACCTGGTTAGTTCTTGGATAGGAGACCACTTGGAAGTACCAGGTGCTGTAGGCTTGAGAAAAGGACCCAGCAGCCAACTCCCAAAAGAGAATCAGCCATTGAAAACCCTGTGAAAAGTAGAGAAGCACTCAAAATAGTGCCAAGAATGGCACAGTATCAGGGAATGTTTCATTCTGTTGTACATAGGGTCTCTATGAGTCAGACTTGACTGGACAGCACATAGCAACAGCAACAACATACAAAAATATTACCATATTACTTTATGCTACACATTTTGTTATGCAGTACCCCTAATACATGTTGAGCTTTATTGCTGTTACAGTACATAATAACATAGTAGTATGTAACATAAATAAATCAGAAAGGTACTAACCTGGCATGAGTAGATTGTTTCAAAACAAGTAACTGTGGACTTTGGTAGATGTTATGCTAGCATTCAAGCATTGCAATTTCACTTCAGAGTTTAAAATCTGTTTTCAAAAATAGAGCATGTTTTTCTCCAACAGACACAGTGACAAGCTGCACTGTCTCACCTGATGTTTAATGATGAATAAGCATTGACTAGAGCTTCTCACGTCATCCGTGAGGATGTCCAATTCTTTTGCTTGATGATGTAGCTGTGCTCCGTCTTCGAAACACAAATTATGTTCAGACACTAAACCCATTCTTATTCAAATAAGAAATAAATTAAATTGCTCATTTACTGTAATTATATTATTTAAATTTATCATTTACTATAATTACAATCTGTCATAATATGTGATGGTTTATTGCTGTTGTTTTTTTATGTATAGATCTTTGGGCCCAGAGATTGGGAAAGAGACTAATATTAAAAAGGGAAATTGTATCACACAGTTTGATCAAATTAATGTACACAATCCAAAAAACAATGCTGTGAAGAACATATTATTGCAGACAGATAAACAATGTGTTATTTGGAAGGGTTAGATAAATTACACAATTATTCAGAATTGTAATATGAAGAGGGGTTCATATTTGAATTTGGAGCCCCCAGACTCATAGAGTTTCTTTTTGGTGGTGGTGTTTTTTGTTCCAATACTAAAAATATACAAAACCAGCTATAAACACAAGCGATAAATGAATGCTAAAAATAATTGTCCTATTGTGGTGGCACATGCTGGTAACCAGTGAGCTGCAGAGGATGAGGCAGGAGGATCACGAGTTTGAGGACAGCCTTGACAACACTTATCCTGCAGCCGTATCACCGTGGTGTCTGTCTCCGTCAGATCTCAAAGGCTAAGCAGGGTGGGGCCCAGGTAGTCCTTGGATAGGATACCAGGTGCTGCAGGCTTGGGAGAAGGACCCAGCAGCCCACTTCCAAAAATCAATCAGCCATTGAAAACCCTATGAATAGCAGAGAAGCCCAACAATAACGTTTCACCTGTTGTATGTAGGGTCACTATGAGTAGGACACTGACTTGATGACACCTAACAACAATAATTACAACAAAAGTATTTGTACTCAAATCAGATATTGTCCTTCTCATTACCCTAATTTCACATAAACCACGTTTGACTACATAGCTTTCTGTCTTATGTTTCCCATGAATATATAGGGAAACAGTATGTGTGTATTTACACATCATGTATTACTACTTTATAAAACTGAGGTCATATTATGCACATTTTGTTACATATTGTATTTCATAGAAATAACTTTCTGGAAAACATTTCAATCCAGTTGGTGCAAGTCTAACTGAATAATAATTTAATCTGAGTAATATTCCATGATATTGTTTTTGTTGTCAGGTGCTGTTGAGTCTGTATCCGACTCATAGTGACCCTACACACAGCAGGTGACACACTGTTGTCAGTGCTTCTTTGCTATTCATTTTCAATGGCGGATTGATTTTTGGGAGTGGGTTGCCAGGTCCTTCTCCTAAGCACATAGCACCTGGTGTTCCCAGGTGGTCTCCCATCCAAGGACTACCCAGGCCGGACCCTGCTTAATTTCTGAGATCTGACAGGGTCAGACGCCCAAGTGGTATGGTTGCAGGACTTCATGATATTAACACACCTTAATTTTTCCAAAGTTTCTGTCCTGTGACTGTGACAGTTAATTCTATATATCAACTTGACTGGGCCACAAGATACTGAGACACCTGTTTCCATTATTCCTGTGCATATATTTGCTGGTGTCTCTGGAACAGATTTGCATTTGAATCTGTGGCCCAGAGGAGCAAGTGCTTCCCCAGCATCGATGAACATCTTTCACCCACTGAGGGTCTTAACAGAATACAAATGTGGGAGAAGTGTGGATTTTCTGTTTTGCTGGTGCTAAAATTTCTGTTTTCTTCTATCCTTGGCCTGAGTCTTATACTGTAGGTTTTCTTGCTCTCAGGCCCTCAGATTCCTGTGGGAATAGCCACAACTATCTTTCTCTGTCTCCAGATGGTGGATCCTGAGACTTCTCAGACTACATCATGGAATGAACCAAATTGTACATTAACCTCATTCTGCAGTAGATACATAGATAGAGCGCTAAGTGGTTCTGTTTCTCTAAACAACACTGATAGAATGAAACTTCATATTTGTTTGTTTTAGTTTCAGTACTTTTGTGTGATATGGTCATGGAATTTACTATGCTGGCTTCAACTACACTAAAAGGATTTTTAAAAAATACAAGTTGTAGATAAAATGATCTGTTCTTTTAAAGTTAGTAATAGTTCTTGGAGTCATCTCTCAGTCTCTATCTTTACCTGTATACATACTGGGGAGTTGAACTCAGGGCTAGGCAGGTGCTGTAGAACTGAGCTCCATCCTCAACCCTGTTTTACTTTTTATTTTGAAGCAAGGTCCCTGTAAATTTCCCAGGCTGACATTGAACTCACTATGTGGCCCAGGCTATCCTCAAATTTGTAATCCTCCTGCCTTGGCCTCCTGAGTAGCTGGAATTACAGGTGTGCACCACCATGACCAATTCATTTCTATGTTTTTATAGATCTTCCATTATCTCTAAGATTTAAAATACTGTTATACAGATTTATTTAATCTCAGAATATTATTATTTGGCATATTTTATACCTAATCCTGCATACATTTTATTTCTTCTCTTAAATAGGCTCATGGCAAATCACTGGAGCTAGTTATGCACATCTTCAGACATGCTCACCTGACCTGGCTTTTCAGGTACTTGGTTACTTACACAGTAAAGAATCTCAGTCGTGTTCACAATTTGCCCCATCTCCAGACACCTTTTCTGTCTTAGACCTCCCTGGGTAAATATTAGTCAGTCTAGTCACAGCCTTGGGCTGGGATTTAGCTCAGTTGGTACAGCGCTGCCCTGCAGTCTCTGAGGTCCCAAGTTCAATTCCCAGCACCCCAAAAATGGGAGAAGGGCCTGGCAATCCACTCCCAAGGCAATCCTGAAACATTCAGCCATTGAAAAGCCTATGAGGGTCGCCATGAGTCGGATACCGACTCGACAACACCTAACAACAACAACAACAACAGTCACAGCCTCTGTTGACATTAGAAAGCTGGAGAAATTCACGCTAAAAGCAAAATTTAGAAATAATTCAAAATCTTTGCAGAAGGAACTTCTGCATTCTTTCTCAGTATATCCTCAGAACTTGACCCCCTTATTTATCATCATTTCTTTAGCATCTTTCCTACTAAATTTCAGTTATTAAAAAGGCAGAGACTATCTGTTTTGCATAGATTTGTATGCCCACTACATAGCATTATACTTTGAATAAAGCAGGTGGTTAAGGAACAGTGTTATTGTGGAATGATTTTAACAAAAACAATAACCCACATTGGGGTTTGTTCAGAATTAAGGGCAATGACATTATAAAAGTGACACCACTCTGTTTTACTGATTGTCCTGACGTAATAGCTGCATTTTCCAAAATATTTACTTGAGTTTGCTGTTACATGGAACTGTTAATCATATAAACATCGACTAAGAAATAAGAAAATAAGAATTGATATTCTTCTGTAATTTTTCTCCTTATTTTCTTAGGTCTGATATTGCTTGTCTTCCTAACTAAATTACCTAGTTAGTCTGACTTTTTCCAAAAGCAAACAGAAAAGGAGATAACATCAAAGTTAAAGCATTGTGAATTAAGCACTGTAAAACATATAGATATAGAGATAGATGCGCATAAAATTTCACTTACCAGTCAGTGAAATGTATTCTGAAAAATGAAAATAATCAGAATGACAGCCAGAGGTTAAGGATCTCTGCTATCTGGCAGTAACCAGCTGTCCTAAGAATATTCAGTATAAAAGAAACTGCTTCAAGTCTTCTCTTTTTGAGTTAGTAATTTTATTCAGTAAATAAGGGAAGTGAAACCAACGAATCAGAGTCAAATAAAATCTGAATACACCATGCTGACATTTCTAATTGACTTTGAAAGTTCAGTAATGGGATTCACAGATCTGATTTGCAATAATTTCCACAGAATGATAATGTGGAACAAACTTATATCATTCCTGAAAATGATTGTGTTGTCATGGTCACCTCTGTCAATATCATTCTATCTAATCTCTTGATATCTCATATTGGTATTCCCTTTATACAGGCATTTTCAGCTTCATAATTGAGTTACATTCTAAAACTCTATTGTTCATTATTTATATCTCCCTGTAAACTCTTCCAAAGAAAATGTTGTGAATGATAACTAACTACTATATTTAAAAAAATTATTTACAAAGGTGAAATTCACATACCAATTAACTATTTCAAGATGAACAATTTTGTGTCATTTACTACATTCACAGTTACAATGACCATCTCTATCTAGTTCCAAGCCATTTTCATCTTCCAAAGTAACCTCCATTCCCATTAGGCAGCATTTCCACACTCCCATCCCTTCCCCTCCAGCACAGCCCCTACAGCCCTGAGATTTATTCTTTCTAGAGACTTCATAGAAATGCAACACAGTGCTACAGGATGTATGACCTTTGTGCCTGGCTTCTTTCATGCAGGAAAGAAGGGTTTATTAAGGCTATAGTGTGGATCTGATCTTGGTTCCTTTATTTATTTATTTATTTATTTATTTATTTATTTATTTTTCTGTAATACTTACGGATTGAATGCAGAGCCTCATGCATACTACCACTGGGCTGCACCCCAGTCTGTTTTTTACAGTGTCTCACTAAATTATACAGGCTGCCTCTACCATCAAATCTGCGATCCTCCTGCCTCTGCCTCGGAATCACTGGAATTGCAGACATGAGCCACCATGCTCGGCTCTTTTGTTCTTCGTAATGGTTGGATAATACCCAAATACATTTGGTGACATACAGAAGGGTGGTGATAATTTGGCCTGAGATCTGAGTTACAAGTTCCTATGAAAGAGGATCCCAAGTGCAAAGGGAAGAAAAATAAAGAGAAGCCTAAAAGCATGGCCTGCAACAATGGGTTTAAACATAAATAAGAATCCAGAAATGTTTCCATATGCTGTAGATAGGGTCGCTGTGAGTCGGACTCAACTGGAGGGCACCTATAACAACAAAAGCATGGCTGGATTCCGAAGAACCTGTAGGAAGTTATTTGCATGATCACAATTTGCCTTTGAAAGGGCACTACTTCTGATTCTTGCTGGAATGGGCATGTTTTCTGCATGTTTATATGTTGTTGTTGTTGTTGAGTCGGTATCTGACTCATAGTGACCCTCATAGCATTATCAATGACTGACTGTTTCGGGATTGCCTTGGGAGTGGATTGCCAGGCCCTTCTCCCATTTTTGCGATGCTGGGAATTGAACTCGAGACCTCAGAGACTGCAGCACAGTTCTCTACCAACTGAACTAAATCCCAGCCCTGCATGTTTATATAAGCTCTGCCATATCCCAACAATGTTTCTCAAGCCTTCCTGGGTTGCTGTTGCCCTAACAACAACAACAAATGTCTTCAAAATTATGACATCCCCATGTTTTATCAAAATTCTTATTCCCTAAGTTCCAATCAGCTAAGAGAAATGTAAGAAAAGCACATTTGAATGAGTTCAAACTAATGGATATTAATGACAGTAGGTAATGCTTTTATAGCCTTTCTGATGTGCCCAGCAACCTTCTAAGTTATTTTCATGCTTTGATTAGCTTAATCCTCATGACAACTTTTGAGGTAGGAATTAATGTTTTCCCCATTTTATAGGAAAGAATACAATTCTTTTTCCATTTCCTCATTTTACTGAAAAGAAGTAGAATTTTGTAAGTCCTCTAATAAATAACACAATCAGGAAAATTGACTAAAACCAACAGTAACTTTGTAACGCAGCCTTCAGTGGGCAGGTGCCAAGACAATGGGGGCCTCTGCCCACACTTTCCTGCAGGCCTGCGGCCCACTCCCAGGTCCTGTGTGCCATGTCCCTGTGTCCACTTGGTTCAATCTCTCTTTTGGTTCTGCTTCCTCATGTTCTTCTTTCTCAGAACCTTGGAATCTAAGCCAGCCCCCACCTGCAACCCCCCGCCAGTCTGCACAGGTAGCATCAGCTTCCTCTTCAGGCTTTCTTTTAAATGTCAATATTTTCTGCCAAGCTTACCCTCCCACCATTCCTTCCTGACACTGTCACCAGGACTTGTGAGTTACACTTTACCATCTCCTTTTTATATATAAGAAAACTAAGGGCAGCATCCTGTTATTTGGCATGAGTCTAAATGAAGAGTCCATGAACTAATTTGGCTCTGAATGCAAGTTTCCTAGCTGCATGAAACATGGAGAGAATAATGCAGATCTACTAGGAAACATAAGCTGGAGAATGAGATGAGCAGTGAATTCTCAGAGTTTTCTTATTGCCTCATATACCTCAGTCTGGGTAATGGGGAAATGTCCAGCTCTGAACATGAATAAACACAGACTGTGGTCCCAAGAAAAAGCATCTGCATGACCTGGGGGAGAACAAATGAGCAAGAAAGAGAACATTTATAAAGTAGAAGGAATTGGTAGATGTAAAGATAGGACAGTAGAATTAGAAAAACTAAATAAGAGAAAGAAAATAGACTAGAAAAAATCAAATACAGCTTCTAGGATCTATGGGCTTATAATAATAAAAAGTATAACATTCATGTTTTGGAAAACCTACAAGGAAAGAAAGAAGTGGCTGAGATTAAAAGGTATTTGAAGAAAGTGGGTTGAGAGGGTAGCTCAATGGTAGAGCACTTGTCTAGTATATGCAAGGCCCTAGGTTTGATTCCCAACACTGGAAAAAAATATTTGAGGACATAATGGCTGAAAACTGCTCAAGTTTGAAAAACATATATACATATTGATTTAAGTATGTGAGTGAACCCCAAACAGGATAAAGCCAACAACATCCAAGACAAAACATCACAGTCAAATTATGTCAAAGTCAAAACACTTTTATTGTCCAATAAAAGACAAAGACACTTCACTGTGGTAAGAGAGTAAGGCAATTTTACTTAGAGAGGAAAAAAGCACCCCCCAAAAAAAAGTTATAATAGAAATTTACAGAGGAATAAAAGAAGAAGGACCAGCAACCCACTTCCAAAAACCAATCAGTCATTGAAAACCCTATGAATAGCAGAGAAGTACTAACAATACTGTTTCTCCTGTTGTACATGGGGTTGCTATAAGTCGGACACTGACATGATGGCACAATAACAACAACAATAAAGATTAATAGGATAACTACTTTGATCAGAAGAAAAAATAAATGAAAATTAAATATGTAGCTATAATATAATGATTCACGAGATAATGTTGAGTTAGAGGACAGATTCTAATGAAAATATTAGCTTTTTTTAAACTTTTGGTAATTTGAAAGTATTCTAATTTTTGTTTGTTTTGTTTTGGATAGTGTAGGAGAATATATTCTATATATATATATTTAAATGCACTTTTTCCCAAATAATTTAAAGATTATATATGATCTACTTCTTGTGAATGCTTTCTTTTACATTGATATTTTGCTCTAAAATTTGAAGTATAAAATGGCCTTAGAAAAATAATTAATTTTAACTAGTGAATAAATTAGTATAATGAATGGGCAGATTCTATACAAATGACAGTAACTTGGTTATATTAAATAACATCCCTCAAATTCTTTCCATAAAATCAACCACTATATCTCACTTGTTTGTGGTTGGGATGGTAAAGTAATTGTACTTGTAAAGTCTGGATGTTATGCAAGTTCTAGTTCCAGACTCATTCTCTGACATCTTGTCAGGTGCTTCTTGGCTCTGTGATTTTTATTTATCATATTCCAGATTATATCTACTAGATGTATGATTTTGTACAACAAAAATGATACTTTGTTTCCTTTTTTTGTCAAGTGAGAGTGGAATGATACTTAAATTTATTCATAGCATTAACTTTTTGATCGATTATAAAATCTAACTGACTTTCCTCTGATAGAGACTGAGTTCTCCTCTTCTGTCAACAAAATTGTTTTAACCAGCATGAAGTGAGTACTCAGGGGGTGAACATGATCAAAACAATTTATATTCATACATGAAAATGTGACAATGAAACTTATTTTGTAGAATTAACATATGCTGAACAGAAAAAGAAAAGAAAGAATTGAATACTCAGAAAGTTTCATAATTAATAATATTAATTGAATGGGATCCATATGTGTGAAAAGCATATGTGCAAAAAGTATCCATATGTGTAAAAAAGGCCATGCTTTTTGAGACTAAAAATTGTATTTGAGTTTGAAAATAGTTATTGAGCCTCTTTGGTAATTCTTATTTTCATAAACATTCTGTGGCAGTATCATACAAGATTTTAACACTACAGCAGTACTACCAGGACACAGAGTTCTTTATCAATATCTTTATACATAAAGAAATTTGCCACAAGGACTTGGCCTTACCTAATTTTGAAAGTTGGTTAAATAGTCTCTGTAAGTCTATCACCTTTACATCTGCTTCAGGGCAAATGATGGGGAAGGGAAGATGGAAATCAAGTGGGATGAGGAAAAATAAACTAGAATACCCAAGTATGAGCTAATGTGCTGGCCTCCTGAAGATGTACTGAGAAGCATGTCACCTGGGACCTTCCACTCTAATGATGTGGTGGTTCTGGAGAAGTAGTAAAGGTACCCCTGCCAGGTGTTGGTGAAGCTGCAGGAGGGATCAGTGGGGAAGTGGCTGTGTCACAGCCTGGCTGCTGGTCCACGCTAGAGAGGTGTGCCAGCAGTGAAGCCACAGCCCAGCTGAGTGGCAGTGCTGCCTTGTTGGGGTTTTAGCTCTGGCCCGGCTAAGATTAGAGTCAAACCTACAACATAACAAGTTGGCCGGTGGCGTAAATGAAGGACTTCGGGAGACCTTCAGATGGTAAAACAGGTAGGTAAGGTTTATTAGGTGCTCCCCGGATGGGGTGCAAGAAGCAAGCAGCCCCTATAGAGCGGAGCTCTAGGCCCTCTAAGTGCTGGCTCTATGCCTGCAGCATTCCATGAGTGCTGGTACAGCTCATCCTTAAAGGCACAGCCACAGCCGCTGGTGTTCCGTGGAGGTCAGTTGATCTTGCCTCTCGCGGCTCGCCTTCTCTACCTCCTTCTTTCCCAAGGATGGGAGGAATTGGGAGGCTCTTCATGGCTTGCTTGGATCCTTCGGCTCTTCGGGGCCCCTGGGCTTGATCCCACCAGCTTGCTTGCAGATCTTGCTGGAGTAGGGAGCACTGTGCCAGGTAATGGGGGGTCAGGGGACAGTTGGGGGATGGTCAGAGAGGTGAGGTTGAATGGGGGGGGGGG